>JBBPCS010001161.1:0-15590 GCA_037974645.1 Hollardia meadi | reverse complement strand
TAGATAGATAGATAGATAGATAGATAGATAGATAGATAGATAGATAGATAGATAGATAGATAGATAGATAGATAGGAAGGACAACAGGCCTCCGGTTGTCTATTGTTCAGTTTGGAAACACAACAACAGCTCTATCTAGTGGTAAGCGGCTCTTTGTGGGGCGCGTTGCTTTGTGCGCAGCACTCTTGCGTCAAGTCAGGCATAGAAAATGGGTACGCGGAAGTTGAGCAATGTGGCCTTCACAATAAAGCAACTGCTTTGTACAACAATTGCTGAGGCTACAGCAACCATGTCATTTAATAAATTTTCTGTGCTTCTCACTTAAAACCGAAGAGCGCTGTATATTTTTCAGCCTCTTTCTCTTGTCTTTATAATCGTAGACGTTGCTTTGAATTGTATTCCACATTTTTATTTTGAAAAGCAGTTGATCGGTCCGACGCGAGTTTTCGTGTGTGAGTTGGCAGCATGTTTGGCGGACGAGTTGGTACAATGAGCGGCAAGGGTGACGTCCGATGATCCAAAACCAATCAAGAGGAGAAATAATTAAAGTGCACGGAAGGTGCTTTCTTTACACATAGGCTTTAAGATGGCGTCTGTGCGCGAAGTGCGTCTGTGTTGTAAAAGTTTTAGGCGGTGAAGCGCGTCGTCGGTTTTTCAGGTTACCCTGCGACCCGGCGATATCGTCGTTGTGGGGTAACTCTGAGCCAGCAAACAGGCGACCCCCACCCCTTCAATTCTAGGTTCAGTGATGTATAAAGTTGCTTCCTAAACCCAGAGAAAGTTTTCGTGTTTTACGGCTGGACTTGACGGTCGCTCGGCAGCTGCAGTCCGTCCTCCCTCCTAAAACAGCGACGTCCTCCAAAGCTGCTGTTCCCGTTGACGGTATGCGCAGGTTGTTGTGTTTGTACTCGGCACACAACGCGCAAAGAGCAGGAATTGGTTGCTGAAGTCCTTTATGGTAAGTGGGATTGTCAAATGAGTGCGCATAACCTGAATATCGACTGTTAAATCGTTATAACTTTTTTTTTTTTTTTTTACATTATCGCAGTACTAATATTATTTTTCCTTTCTGTTTCTTTTTTCGTCCGTGTTTCGAAACGGATCCCCGCCGTATATTTTCATTTAAGTTATCAGCGCACACTTCTTCGAAATGTGCCTTATCTCTGCACCTGCACCATCTCTGCGCGTTTCCATATAGCGCATTTCACCAGCGGTAAAAATGTGACAGTTGTTCGCAAACACTGTGTATAAGTTTAATAGATTTTGTTAAGTGCGTGCGCGTGGGTGTGTGTGCGTGCGTGGCCAGGGGTAACTGTGCTTTCCGTTTGAACCCACTCCACTATTGCCTCATCCAAGTTTCACCATGTGAGTTTTGTGTTTATAAAGCTTCAGCTGGGCTTCTCAAGGGGAGATTTTCAAGAGCTCACTCTCACAAGACTAACTGACGACACATACACAGAGGAAAAATTATATGCTTGTGTTTTTGACTGCAGCATTTTTGTTTTATAACCTGTCTCCTGCAATAGATGAGTATGGAAGTGGACCTCGATGGATTATTTCGCCATAATGGTACCTATGACTATGATGAGAGCTATGAGTACAACGATGACTTTGAGTCAAGAGGCAGTAAAGCGGTGTTGATCCCAGTTTTGTACTCAGTGCAGTTGGTTGTAGGCCTGCTGGGGAATGGACTACTCCTGGTTGTTCTGGCTCAGAAGAGGCGATCCTGGACTATATCCGACACCTTTGTCTTCCACCAGAGTGTCGCAGACATCTCGCTTCTGCTCACGCTGCCCTTCTGGGCTGCACAGGCCGCTCAACATTGTGGATGGTGCTTCGGAGGCTTTCTCTGCAAGATCAGCGGAGCTGTTTTTAATGTAAGTACAGAGTGGTGTGCAGAACAGACAGGGAAAACAGACTGAAAGCGAAAGGGAGGTCTTATCAGTGAAGATTCAGGGACAGTTGGTTGTGGATGAATTGCATCTGGCTGTAGGCCATTAGTTCCTATTTAAACAACGCTCTTGGCAGACCAGGGTCATTGTACTTTATACTGTTATTGAGTAAGTATACTCCCCTGACATCCACATTTCTCCAGGCATTCCAGCATTTCTGGGAAGAGGGAAGAGGAGGGGATCAGAGTAGGGGGAAGTGAAAGTTCATGCATAAAGATGGTCAGGGGTTCCCACTTCCAATCGTGCTTACATCTTAAGTTTTCTTTTTCTTTTTCTTAGATTAACTTCTACTGTGGAATCTTTCTGCTGGTTTGCATCAGTCTGGATCGCTACCTGTCCATCGTCCATGCCACCCAGTTGTACTCGCAGAAGAGACCCAGCTTAGCCCATATCAGCTGCCTGTTGGTCGGTCTCGGTTCCCTGATCCTCTCTATTCCTGACTGGGTTTTCATGGTGGCTTTGAAAGAATCAGCACAAGAGAAAACACTGTGTGTTCACACATATTCTAAGTCAGCAACGGACTGGCAGCTGGTGTCACGCCTGCTTCACCACATGCTGGGCTTCCTGCTGCCTGCAGCCACCTTGATTATCTGCTGCTCCTGTATCCTGCTACGGCTGCAGCGCAGCTCCCAAGGCCTCCAGAAGCAGAGGTCCATCATGGTTATCTTGTCCCTGGTAGTAGTCTTCTTCCTCTGCTGGATGCCATACAACATCACACTCATTGTGGACACCATCAGGAGCAGCTCCAAGGAACATAATGATGTTGATGGAAATTCTGAAGGTTCCCTGAAAACAGCTCTGATGGTCACATCCACCTTGGGCTGCATTCATGCCTGCTTCAGGCCTCTGCTCTATCTTGGCCTGTGCGCAAACTTCAGGAAATGGACTCTGGCCATACTGAGATGTGCTCCAGCTGAATCTGAGAGCTCACTGTGGGAGTTTGGTGTGGGCGAGGAAGCCCTGCCTGACCAGAGTCATGAGGGGGAAGAGCTGAAGCAGATGACAAGTGTTGATCATCAGGTGCAGTCAAGTCAGTGCTGATGAATGGAGGAAAATGGCCCTGTTGTGACACAAAAGTGACCTGACTAATGACTAATTCCCTGAGGGGAATTTAGTGTGAAGTCATGTCATGGGTTCAAGGGGTTAAGGACTTAATTCTGTCTAATGTTGAGAAGTAGATATTTATAAAAGAATGACTTCCTCACATTGCACTTTTAATGTGAAGGTGTCAGTGCCACGTTATGGTGACATATTTTGTAATTACTGTTGCAAAACCCTAAATCATGATGTTATATGTATGTTATTATTATTATTATTATTCTAGAAATCATTTTTTTCTTTATTTTATATGTAGTAAAAATACTGTTTTGCTAGTAAACAATTTTCTGCTGTTTCACAATCATCATAAAGCTCATGCCATAATGTTCTATATATACAAGTTATTCTTGTCAGTGTTATTGTCATGTTCCTTTAAACAGCGCAACACAGTTTCTAACTTTATGACTGATGACATATCACAAACTATTTTACTTTTTACCTTCAGGCAGTAAAGACTGTGTGAATTCCACGATTGCACAGTGAGTATGTGGACGTCTGTGAGCGAGTGACGGAATTTCCCCTTGGCGAATCCCAGGTTCATTTTTCTTTCTGACTTCGTTGTTGCACCATGTTTGTGTGGACTGTAGGACACAGGATGACACAAACCGGTGGTGATGTCATCAGTCAGGTGACAGAGAGCGACACAGGAGGAGGAAGGGAGGAAAAAAAAGCTCTCTGTTGCTGCTGCAGCATTTAATAGCTCTCTGTTTGCGCTCATCTAAAGACTTTGTTTGGTGACGAGGGAAAAGTGGCGAGCAATTGACAGGGAAAAAAAGGGTGTGGGTGGCAAATGGAGGGAGGGGAGGAGATAAAATCTTATTTTAAAGATCACCTAGCTGCTGTGCAGGTTATGACCTGCCAGGGATACCTGATTTAATTAGTGTTAACACAAATAAATATGACCTGTAATAAACTGTGGTGTTCTTTAAGAAACTCAGTGTACAGCAGTGTTCACACAAGAAAAGGCTACTTATTTTCCTTCCTCTTTCCGCTTTAACTAGAATGGTGTTTCAGATCATCTAGAGTTCAAGACTCATGAAAAATGTGGTCTAATCTGAGAAATTCTGGTTGATGGTAACAGCAGCAACACATCAAGTTTATAGCATTACCGGTTAGACTCGAGGATTACAAATGAAGGGTTATGTCCTGCATCAGCTAGAGTTGATCTGTTAACTAAAATAGAGACAAACTACTTTTCTTTAAAGAGAAGCAAACCTGTTATCAGCGCAAACATAAACTTTGTTACTGTCAAGACAACACTAAGGAGAATCAATTCCCCTCCAACGTCAAGGAACACTGCTTCATTAAAGTGCAAAAGTTAAAAAACATTTAGTATCGTGACTACATGATTATAAATGAGACCACTGTATGTTGACCACACACCACACAAAGCTTGACGTGTGTGAATGGGATGGCAGCCAAGCTCTTCACTCAAGAACTGTGGGGGAGTTTCATAACCCGTTGCTCGCTTTGCTTTCAACCACAGGGACTGAACAATTAGAGCTGCTGCTTCTGGGGGAAACTGTTAAGACATATACGCACAGTTTAAGGCATGATCTCTTTTAACACGCCACCGCCATAGATGTTTTCCTGTCATGTAAATTAGGAATAAGATGTCTTTATAGTGGTGGCATGTTCTACACGTGTTGGGTCGATTTGGAAAAGTTTGCCACAAGTCACAGCATTTCTCTTTGCTCATCTCTCTTCGCTTTACTGCTAAGACCGCATGTGTGAGGATGTGTGGCTGCTGTTTTGTCACCTTGTTTCAATTTCCTACCAAAGAGATATCAGCTGAGATAAGATATTTCCGCTGAAACTGCTACATGCGGGTTTGCAGTTTATATTTTTGTTCTTGTGTGTAATCACCTGATCCTAACTACGTCTGCAACATATGCAACCTTTCAGAACGTGCTATACACATAAAGTTGTATGTATTTAAATGTCTCAGAGGTATAATACATACAGATGGAGGGAGAGAGAAGAAAGGGATGTTGCACAATCTAACTTCTAAAAATTTAAATTGTGAGGTTTCATGCTACAAACTTATCTGTCCTCTGCCATCTGAGTTGCTACATTCATTACAGTGTGTATAGTATACTTTTCTCACTATATCCGAGCTTTTAAAAAAAGTATTTTTAGCTGAAAGGTAACAATTCAAATAAACTAAACAGTTAAAGCTTGCAAGTGAAAAACTATTTTTTTATAGTCCACATGACTTTTTAAATAAAGAACATGGATGTTTGGATTATACAGCAATTACAAAAGAAACGCATAATACAAGCAGGAGATAAACCCCAGCTATGATATCTTGACTGGCTCCTTGACTACAGGAAACTGCATTACACAGTCATTCAAAATATGGAGCTGGTGCAGGTACAATAAGCAGAGCAAAGGCATTTGTAAACACGAAAGACCTCATACCTATATATAATGCTATTCGACAAGATTGCTATGTTCTAAATATTTCAGAGCCTTCTCTTTACTACAGTATAGTATATTTTTGTTTTTTGGGGCCTAAAATCAGTAACATGTTAAGACCGGAAATCCAAATTGGCCTTTAAAGGATCCTTTTGTAATGTTGAAGACACACTGGTTTCTGGTTCAAAAATAAATTTTTATTCTGTATGTTAAAGTTCAAAATACAAACAAAAAAACCCATCACAGCTGCTGTACAGCAATGAGTCGGGACCAGGCGTTTTGAGGAGAAAAAGAATGAAGATGATGAAGACAAATGAGAAATACAGGAGGATCCATCAGCAGAACTGTCTGGAGTCACATCTCTAATTCACACGGCACAATGTCTGATTTTCATTCCGCATCACCTGGGTCTTGAACTCACAACCTTTGCCACCAACAGCATGATGTGATCATGTTGAGCTACACAGAGAAGTGCTTTGAACCGGCAGGAATTATATTCAGGTTCAGACAACTTTATTGATCCCAAGAATCTCTTCTCGCTTACCCAGTCCATATATACAATTCCATACATAAGAATATGAGAATTTTGAAGTGACAAATATATGATTACCTGTCAGCAAACCAGCCCAGACCATAATAATTTAAAACTTAATAAATGTTAAAATTCTTTGAAATCACGTGTCTCTAATCCAGTGTTTCTCAGTGCTCCTGGAGACGCCCTGCCCTGCATGGTTTAGATGGTTTCTCTGCTCCAACACGCCTGATTCAAATGAACGGTTCGTTATCAGGCTTGATGATGAGCTGATCATTTGAATCAGGTGTTTTGGAGCAGAGAAACATCTAAAACAAGCAGGGCAGAGCGTCTCCAGCACAATGAACAAGATGTTCATACTGCATCACCCGGGGTTTGAACTCACAAGCTTGGACACAGAGGGCAAGTCATAATCTCATTGAGATGCCTGCAGAGTGAGAGACCAGTTTACTTCAAACTATGACTTAGACAATCAGCAGGCTGCATGTAAAGGCATAATTTTAAACTAGTGTAATAAAAAATTCACTGATCAAGACAAAATTCTGAGAATTTGTGTACTTAATCTATACAACAGAGAGATGTCTGTAATTTATTTTTACAAAGATTGACTGCTCGATATTAAATTAAGATGCTCTAATTCCCATTGACTGCAATTGTTTACATGAGGGTAGAATTCAAAATATTGTCAAAAGATTTATTTAGTGAGAATTTGTTTCTGTTTGTTTTCTGTTTAGTCCATTTTGATGCACTGTGGGCTCAATTTTTGATACTTCAAAAATCTGGCTAGATCATTTGTGGAGGACAGTCTGAAGATGCTGTGTCACAAATTTTGGTGTCAATTGAACAAAACCTGGAGGAGATACAGTAGGTTTAAAGAGTTTTACAGTTTTTGAGAAAAACAGAGTGAGGGACTTCATAATTCCTGCCAGCTCAAAGCATGCCAAAATTTCTGCTCAATTGGGACTACATTTTGGTTAAGTTGCAACATCAAAGCATTTATGTCTGATTTGTTATGAATTTTCAAAGTTTAAAAATTTAGTCGGTTGCTATAGCACCACCATCAGGACTATTAGCACACAAAGCCAGCTGACAAAGTTTGGCATAGGACTGCACCTGTGCACAAAGTTTGGTAAGAAGAAGAAGAAGACTGGCAATTCCAAGACAGCCTGGTCCCCAATAAAGCAATATACAGTAGAATCAAAAATATATATGAAATATATGTCATTTAAAAGTGTGCATATGAAATACAGTTTGTTCTAATTTATTTATATTACAGTGTTGCCTTACAGTCACAAAAGGGAAATGTTATACATCTGCTTTACAAGAAAAATGGATCTGCTGCCAACAAGTACAGCTGTATGCCCTGAAGTCCCAGACTGATTTATTTTGTCCAGTTGTCGTGTTAATGTCCAGCTACTAATACACTATAAGCTACAGGAAATTAAACAAAAACATAGCATGTTATATAACACAGGAAGCATACAGGAGCACATTATACGGTCAACAGTGCACATCTCTGTCTTCATGTCAGTTGTCAGTCAGTTCGTAAACTTGTTCAGGTTTGTATCTCTCTCTCTCAGATAGCAATGGACTTGGAGGTGTCAGCAGACTCAGACCAAAAGGAGCTTCTCCTGCTGCTGACAGCAGATTGGAGTTTGGTGCTGGTCTTCAGCTTGCAGCCCAGAGACCTCAGGATGTCCAGGAGCTGACGCCGGAACTTCACACCCACAAAGGCATACAGGATGGGATTGAGGCTGCAGTGGAGAAAACCCACGGAGGAGGTGATTATCTTGGCTTTCTCCAGGGATGTTCTCATTCCACACGTCCCACTGCCATTGCCAGAATGAAATGTGTCCACCATAAGTGTGATGTTGTATGGCGTCCAGCAGAGAAAGAAAACCACCACCACGGCCACGATAACCCTGACAGCTTTTTGCTTTTGAAAACCTTGGGACCCACATCGCAGCCGCTGCAGGATGCAGGAGTAGCAGAAGATCAGGACAGCTGAAGGTAGCAGAAAGCCCACTGTGTGGTAGAGCAGCTGTGATGCCAGCCGCCAGTCAGCTACCGATTGAAGGGCAAACTGGAAGTCATCTTCTGGCCTAGAGGCAAACTTTGAGTAGTTACGAACACACACCATTTTGTCTAATCTGTCATTATTCACAGCCTCCAAAAATATCCAGTCAGGGATGGAGAGGAGCAAGGAGAAAAGCCACACTGCCAAGCAGCTGACCTGAACGACCCAGGGCTTCCTGCGGGAGTACATCTGAGTAGCATGGATGATAGACAGGTAGCGGTCCAGACTGATGCAGGCCAGGAGAAAAATCCCGCAGTAGAAGTTGATCTGAGGGTGGGTACAAAGAAATCAGCCAAAGAGAAGTGAAATATCTTTTTGCAACCACCATATATTTACCATCATGCACTTTGTTGCAGAGTTTTAGTGCGTCTTTCCTGCTGCACACCTCTTACCGTAAAAACAGCTCCAGTGATCTTGCAGAGAGGAGTCCCAAAAGTCCATCCATAAGTGGCCTGCACAGCCCACAAGGGCAGCGTCACCAGCAGCAGGACATCTGCCACACTCAGGTGGAGGATGAAGGTATCTGTCACACTCCAGCGCTTCCTGCTCTGAACCAAAACTCCCAGCAGCACTCCGTTCCCCAGGACACCAACAACAAATGCCACTGAGTACAGAACTGGGATGAACGTGGCCTCAAAATGCTTACCCTCGTTGGGCTCGCATACATCACCGCCATAAGAATACTCATAAGATGAGTTGTCACAAGAGTAGTTGCCATATAACTCATCGAGCATACCATCTAGTTCGTTGTCCATCAGTGAATTCTGCACAAGAAGAAGAGGAAATCTACATTAATTTGTGTGTAATCAGCCTGTGTAGTCTGTTTCAACCACATGGTGGTGCTGTGTAGCTTTAAACAAACAGCACGTTTCTCATAGTTCATTTAAATGCTCTGTTGAATACTTGACCGGTTGGGTTGGAGGAGGGGGGGTATACGTTGTCAAAGCAACTATAATAATAAAAGCTGTAGAAATATTACTACTGTTAAAAATGATAGTAGCTGTAGGAGCTATTTTTAAATATAGTAAGATATTAATCATATTATTAATAATATGATTAATAATAATAATAATAAAAGAGCAAGATAATTCAACACACGCAAACAAAATATGTAAAACAAAATAGGATGAGCAAACATTAAGTATTTTGATATAAAAGCAAAAGATCTTTCGGTCGTTGAGAAAGAGCCAATCCTGAATGCTCTGTTTGCAGTATGAAGCTTTTCTTTCTTTTTTCTTTTTTTTAAATAGAAAAACATTCCTGAAGCTAAAAGCATACTATTCGCCAATTAATTGTTTTTGTTATTTAGGCCTTGTTAAAACTCACAGCAGTATTCTGAACACGTTTGTGGAACTACCAACCACATCACAGTCTAACACACTATGTGGTTTCTTCCTGTGAATGAAAGGTGTAAGAACAAACATTAAAGATATAGAAAATGTTCTGTATCAAAATCAAAATCAAAATCAATTTATGTTAATCAGAAATTAGTTAATAGAGTAAATATAGCACACACAAAAACAGGTGTACAAAAGTGGTTTTAATGCATTATTCATGTGTGAATATAAATCCTCAAATAATTAAGAATTATACACTGTATGCATGTGAATTAAAATCTTCCTCTAAAGAATAATATATGCATCATCTAAAGAATAAGGCTTAAGGTAATAACCTACCAAATTGTAATCCTCTGATATTGAATTCTCCTTAGTGGGCGCGCTCGGCTACACAGCAAAAATGAGCTCTACCTACTGATCCTGAAAACAGAACAGCCACAACAGAGGAAGCCGAAAGACAACAGTGAAAAACGCGTCACTCCATGCAAAAAAACCGTTCAACATTTACATTGAGGAGCAATTCAACCGTGCAGTCTTGTTCTGAGAAATTAAATTAATATTAATTGATAAGATTTAGTGTTAAGATAAGATTTACATTATGTTTAGGCCTATATTTCTATTTACCCTTTTTTTTTTTTTTTAAAGTTTGATAATTAACTTTTATTTTGACAAAGAATTAAAATCACTGCATTTTTGAAAAATCCCGTCCACACAAGCACTGTTTTAAAAAAAACTAACAAAAATCTCCGTTCACATGAAAACGCAAAAATTGTCAAGCGCATGCCAAAGCAACAGGTGACGATATAACTCTAACCGTATAGCCATATTGGCCAATCAGAAGCCCGAAAAAAAAGTTATTACTAGGCTGGGTCTCGTTGGTGGCGGGGTCTGCGGGGGGAGTGTGTGTGTTGAATGCAGCAGCACATCAGATGCGCCTCTGTTCCTCAACATAGAGGGAGAGTAACTGTGTGTGTATGTGTAAGCATGTAAAAAGTCCGGATAGCAACGTTAAAAGCAACAGTATTTGGTCTACCCCCACCATTGCAGAAAATTGCCTCATGTAAACAACATAGACATGGCACACAGTCGGACGTCAATCAAAGAAGATAAAGGCGCACGTTGCAAGACAAAAAACTCTGTTTTCCCCGTCTACACGTCAACACTAAAACCCTGGAAGGAGTTTTTCAAAAGCTCAATTTTCAGTGACCTAAAACGCAGTTTGGGTGTGGACGAAAGGCCAAAACGCATAGAAAAAGCTACGTTTTCAAAAATACCCGTGTATGTGTGGTCAAGGCCTCAAGAGATCAAATCAGAAAAAACATATTAGAGATCAATCAATCAATCAATCAATCAAACTTTATTTGTAGAGCACTTTTCATACAGCAAAGTAACACAAAGTGCTTCACACAATAAAAACAATACCCCCCACCCTCCACACACTAAACAAACACTGAACTTAGGAAGAGACAAACTATCTTGAGTAAAACACATAAATATGTAAAACGCCGTCAATAATAAAAATACATACAGTACAGTAGGGTCAGAAAGTCTGCGACCACCCGTCCCGCATGCAATACCACCTCAGAGGCAGTGCGACATCATTCTCTGGTCAGGATGCCATTACTCCACTATATGGGTCTCTCTGGTACTCTTGGCTGGTTTTGTTCATACTTATCAGGAAAAAAAAAGTTAGTTTTGGCAACTTTGTGTCTGAAACATTTAACACTGAAAACGTTTTTCCTCAAGGAAGCAATCTTGGACCTATTCTTTTTTTGCTCCATGTCCCCCCAAAGCGACATAATTACTCACCATAATGTAAATCTGTTACACTGATGATACACAACTTTACATCTTAATTTCTCCAGTTTTTTAAATGCTCTTTTTACCTGTCTCACTGACATCAACATTTGGATGAGTACTTTTTTTTTTTTTTTTAAAGAAATGAGCTGAAAGGAGAAATCCTACTTTTATATGTAAAAGCAGAAAGACAGAAACTAAACAGTGTTTGCTAGCCTGTCTACTCAAATTAAGACACATGTTACTGATCTGGGAGTGACATTAGATTCTGATCTTAATTTAACTAACCATTTTAACAAGGTCATGAAAACATCCTTGTTTGATCTGAGGAACATTGCCAAAATTAGCCCATTTTAAACCCAGAACAATGCTGAAAAGGTGATACACTTATTGCTAGCTGTTTAGATATTGCAACTCTCTTCTCACTGGTCCCAAAAAAGTCAATAAGAAAATTGCTGATAATTCAGGACGCTGATGCCAGGATCTTGACCAATACAAAAAGGAGATCACATTATCCCTCTGCTCGAATCACTGCGCCAACTAACTGTATCTTTCAAAATAGATTTTAAAGTCTTTTTACTCAAAAGCCTTACACAGTCTAGCACCCAACAAAAAACGTCAGATCTTCCACTGCATTTCTCTGAGATGTTCCAAACGTGCCCCAAACCTGGTGAAGCTGCTGTTTTTCAAAAGAAATTAAAGACCTATCTTTTTATTTATTGTGTAATTTTGGGCAACTATGCCACATTACTGTTTTATAGTTAATATTTTAATGTATTATGTTTTATTTAATCAAAAATGTTTTTTCTATTTATTAATTATTAAATATTTTTTTCTGTTTTTCTCTAATTTATTGCTATTGCAACTCACACCTATCATATAAAGTTGTTATTAGACTATACTGTCTAATCAGAATGAATGAAAATAATGAAGGAACTTCTTCCTGGAGTTTTAGGCCTCTTGTAGCCATATGAAGCTATTTGTCTACCAGTGCTTGCTGTACATGCATGTGGGTGTAGCATTACACTGCATCATTCAGCGAAATTCATTTGTCTGTTAAGGATACACACAATGTGGTTTGGCAATTAACACAAAATGTAAAAATAACTCAACAATGCACCTTTAATAACTTCATCAAAACCCCTGATGCTATTCATAAATCTTATATCAGTGTAAAATCTCTCCATCAATCATTTCCACTAGCCATCTCATAGATTTGCAGTTATCCTCTCCAAAAACCTCAGCCTCACCACACCTTTGTTTCTTAGTATTGCTCATATACGTATGCACATCATGCAAATGTGACACCTGCGACAGCATGAGGTTTTTAAATGTCTGTCTGTTTCCTCTCACCCCTTCCTCTACTGCAAATGTGTTCCTGTTATTTCACACCTTTTCTTTCTTCTTCTGTTGCAGCCTTAATGCAGTTCTTGTGGTGAGAGATGCTAAATGAAGTGCAAGCATCTGAAAGTCAAACGAGTGACTTTTTTCAACCCACGATTAGAGAAAAAAACATTGCTGGAAACTAATTGAAATGTCATTCAGACCAATAATTTCATATAAAATGGAAAAAGCATGCGTGTTTGATGTTTTGGTGTACGGTTGAGCTGTGGTCTTGCAGGGTTAAAACATAACTCCAAAAAATCTCATGTGACATTACAGATGATTTAGTACTTAAAAGCATAAAGGAAGTATGACAATGTTGATAGCCTGAGTGTGGTTTTAGTAGTTACTGAAGTATTTTGTTTAATTTTTATATTCACAAAAATGCTCTTTATACATTTTGTTTGATACCACAGTGCAGAGGCATGCTACAGCAGCTGTGTGACTGCTTTATATTTTTTTGTGTTTGGTGACTTTGAAACGAAACAAAACCCACTGTCAGGACTTCCTTGTCCTGACTAACGTTAGATAGGAAAAGTGTTTATATTTTGCAACACCAGCTGTATGACCGACGTTTCTCCCCTACAGTATGTTTGCAACATCACACAAATTTGAAAAAAAAAAGGTGCCTCTTTCATTTATAAAAGCTTTGTAGTTAAGAATTTGAATAAAGTGAGATAAAGTAAAAGGATGTTTGTTTTTCACTTATGTTGCAAGTGTGCGTTGTGAAAATCCAGTTTCCAACAGTTTAGGCTCTGTTTTAAACTGTGAAACCTTAGAAACATGCGAGTTGAGGAAGTGAAAAAATCTGTTACTAGTTTTGATTCCTATAATCCTGTACTGTTGTGTTGGACATCAAGTTTCTAAGTTTGAATAGCAACCAGTCAGCCAGTTGTAATCAGTGTACAGTTCAAACACAATCACAGTTCACTGGTGAATTATCTTCAACTTCCTGTAATGATAGGTCACAGCGATATGAGATGAAGAAACAATTTTTGGAAGATTCATTCTTTTTACTATGTATGAATGTCAATAAAGAGACAAAACACACATTGAGAAGATTGTCCTTTCATTGCCGTTTGAACACCTGCAAAAATGGTTTTGTGTGCCACTCAAAGCCCTCCTTCCTTGCAGTTTCTGGTTTTGACTAGGTTGTTATTACCACATAGGTTAGTGTGCCACTACTACCAGAAGCCAAATACATTAGTGGCCCTACCCAGAGATGTCAGCAGTGCACTGAAATGTTCCTTCCTGATTAACAAATGGAAAGAGTCATATCTTAAATCTCTGACAAAACCCATATAATAATATGGATTTTTCTTTTCCATTTGGTTACATGTGTGTTTTCTCGCATTAGGTTTTGGTAGCATTTCTATTAGTGAATATAGTGTAGCTTGCTCTCTTCTGTGAATAGGTACTCCCCATCAGTAGCTGCCTGAGGACTAGGGTATATGTAGTTTGTTGTATGATAAAAGCTCTTGATTTTTTTTATACTTGCAATTTTTACTTTTTCAACATACGAAACAATCGGACTACAACAAGCCAAATATCCCGGATATGAGCGCTGCCATCTTGCGCTTGGTGACATCATTCAGAGCCAGAGACTGCGCAGCAACGACCAGGCAGCGGAGCTGCGGTATCAAGTTCCCACCCATACAGCCGCCTGCCCAATCGCAAGCAGGGCTCAGATGTCAATCATTATGCATTAAATAACTAATTAAAACCAAACTGATCAGAAAAATAAGCACTTTGGGAAAAATGTATTTAAGGTGTATTTTGAGCTTTTAGTTTGGCCCATGACCTACCTGAAATCATTAAGGAGGAGGGGTTTATGAACCCTAACGCAGCCCACCACCAGGGGCGATCAAGATGTTTTGACTTTAAGAACATAAATCCACCTGAAAGTTTTTGCGGTTTACTGCGTGTGCTTTCTTTAATCTTGTGTACTTATAAAAGCAACATCTTTTTCCCACTTGTGTTTCTATTACAATTCCGTTATGACATTCTGTCATACAGCACCCTTTTTTAATTCCAGTCACCCAATCCTGAAGTGCTAGGTGCTTGCATTTGAACCTTTCAGCTTCAAATTGACTAAAACCTACGGACCAGGTGGTTTAGTGTGGAATTTGTGTGGAAACTGTGAACTTTGTTGTGTTTTAACATTGTTCTCAAGTTACAGGGTTTGTGGCTGGAAAATAAACTTATTTTTAGTCACAACTCGTGTGGTCTCCCCTCATTTGTCCAGCCTTGAGCTGATGGCTGCCTGTAATTTTATATTGCAATACTGATAATCAATGGCCCAATAATAGCCTACGTCAAGAGATGTTAAAGGGATAGGTACCCCATTTTACAATTGAAGCATTTCTTCAATTGAGAGGCACCATAAGGGTCAATGTCACTTTTCCATAAAGTTTAACAACAGCTACATTAAGATCACAAAACAGCCCTTGCTCTAAAGCCGCAAGAAAAACTCCCATGAAAACAAATGATTTGTGCAACTTCACTTAAAGAGAGAACCCTTAGCACCATTGTGGATTTATGTGCAACATTTGCTTCTGTGACTGTCACAACCCCTATTCTGTATTTTAGTAGTGAACAAAAAATACTGATTGATTTTTGCTTCATAGGAAGAAACATATGTGACAAAGATGAATGACTGAAATGCAGCTTCTTCATACATTTTGCGCTGAGACTCACTGAGTTGTGAATTTGTAATAAACTTTTTCTCAGTCGATCTCACCCCATTTGCTATCACTGAATTCAGAAACCATGCAAGGTCTCTGTAGACTTTGATTAGAGAGGGACAGGGCAGCCATTTGTGATAAATGAACTCCTTCACTAATATATACACTGAACAAAAATATAAACGCAACACTTTTGTTTTTGCTCCAATTTTTCATAAGTTGAAATCAAAGATCGAAGACTTTTTCTATGTACACAAAAGGCCTATTTCTCTCAAATTTTGTTCACAAATTTGTTTAAATCTGTGTTAGTGA
>JBBPCS010001160.1:0-15590 GCA_037974645.1 Hollardia meadi | reverse complement strand
TATTGGGGTAACGTTAGTTGATAATAACGTTAAGCTTAAAAGCTTCGCATAGAAAAGCTAATGCTAACGGTTTCATGGAAGTGAATGGAAAATGCTAAAACAATTAGCGCCATACTCCGGGAGGGAAAGTTAAATAAAAACAGAGATTTGGGTGGTCTTACTTAGTTTGCTAGTGAGTCGATTAGTCAAGCTTTCTAACACAGTATGGTCCATTTAATAATTTATTCCATACTTTGATATCGATATGGCGGATGAATTTGGAGCCTGATTAAACTTGAGCCAAACTACGTGTGCATTTAAGGGTTTTAACACACACCTGCCGGCCAATCAGAATCGAGTATTTACCCAGACCATGGTATAATTAAGCTTAAATCACAAGCATCACTATTTCAGATAGACGGTAAACCAGGCAGTCATGTTGTTTCTTTTTATCGTCTGATCATAGTTATAGTTAAAAGCTGGTTAAGGTTAGGGAAAGACCTTAATTAATATTAATACTTAATATATTTCCTCATTATTACGTTTCCCTAATTAACATATTTGCTGTTGCAAAGTAATTGTACATAAATATAATTTCTAGGACGCTGGGCTGCTAAAGCTGAGACCTAAACCCAGCCTGTACCCACACCTTTCAGAGCCAACCCAACCTAACCCACCTGGAACCATCAAATCTGAGACCCAAACCCAACCCCAGATCGCACACAGACATTGTAGTCAACTACCAGTATGTAACAGCACATGGCATCTTGAAATAATTAATAATGTGCCTCAATGGATAGCTTTTCCCAATATCAGCCAAATAAATGTGGCTGGTAAAGTCATAAAACTTTTCTTCTTTTTTTCCAGATCTTTGCAGGCACAATTGCTATGGTGTTAAAGAGCACTTAACATGTAGGGTAGGTCTAGACCACACTCTTTATTATTAATTAATTTAATTAATTTAATTTAACACAGCCTCACAGAGTTTGTGAGGCGCTATGAGAGCTAACAGAGGCAGAGGGCAACAGTACAACATAATTTGGGATGTCCAGCCCCCAGGGGGCCTCTATATTTCTCTCTACAGCTCATCAGATTGGAGTGATGGTTTTTTTGTTGGGGGGGGGGGGTTTACAGTTAGAGCCTCTGTGGGCATCTCCCAGTCCATCTATCTCTTCATCGCTCTGTCCCCTCTCTTTTTTTCTCTCTGCCAGCACTAAATTTTGCTGCCTTAACCTGATTCACAGAGTGAACATGAAGTCAGACGAGAAAAAGAGGAAGGAAGAAGAGGGGAGTTCTTTACGAGGACGACAAGGGGAAAAATTGTAAAAGGGAATAATGATCCCAAAGAGCCCTCACCAAGGAAAATAGACAGAAACAGAGGGGAGAGAGAAGAGTATGATGGGTAGAATTAGAGTGGGAGGGAGGGGGGAGGACCGAGACACAGTATTAGTACAATCAGCACAATAATCCCTTCTGTTCCAGCTTGGGCCGATGCAGGATTTTCACATCAATTTCATTTTCACTCGTGATGCTACGGTGGGAGAGCTGAGTGAACACCAGTCGAGTCATTATCATCTTGTCCCTATTTTGGTTTGGGACAGACCAGAGGTTTGGGGGGGCGGGAGGGCACAGAGAGACATTGGTTTTGGTTGATATTTTGCCAACTCTGCAAAGTCTTTTGGAGCAGTTCTGAGTCATCACAAGTTCCAGTGGCTTTCATCATGGTCAGTAAGATCTGAATAATGGCCTGCAGAGACAGTGTGAAGTCGTTTGACAAAGATGAACAGAGTTCTGATGTTTTCATCAGAATCCCACAGTCCATTGCAGTTCAGTGGGCTGTCTGTGTCTCTTTCAAGGGCTCCCAACTTGATATGCTTTCATCCTGTAGTTTGATGTTTGCTCGTTCATCCTCAGAAAACATACCAGGACATTCTGAGCTGTTCATCACATGGCTTCATCATGTTTTTTGTGAATAACCAGGGAACCTCAACCTGAAATGTTTTTTTGATACAACTGAATATCAAAGCTTCTCCCCAAAAGCAATTTCACTCCATTTCCTTCTATACCCAGGCTTTTGTTGGGCTCGCCACGTTGTCTCTAAGTGCATATTTAAACTACTCAGCAATTTCTCACAGCCTCTAGCTACCTATAGGCTTTGGCAGTAGGAGTGGAGTGGAGTAATATTCTTATCGCTCTCAGAAAATCTCAAAATGTCAGAGTGTTCTAGAGCTGCAGTAGATGTAGTATAACAAATGGAAAGGATGTGTTTCAAGTTATTACTGTCCTTACCCTAATCTGCAGTGCTATGATATATAGAGCAGGGGTTATTTGTAACATAAGGCTCATTTCTATTGTCAACAAATTCCTGAGGCCCACCTTCCCAAATTAATGAAATTCTTAACCTGACCAAAAAATGGAAATAAAAAATAAATATAGGCCTATATACTGGGCTGTGACAGGATTTCACCACATTCAACACACTGTTACACACTGTACGTCGCTTTTTCGTTTCAAAAAACATTTTGTAGCACGTTAGACATTAGTTAGCAGTGGCAGACGTTAGCTAGCTAGCGGCAGAACACAATTGTCTGGTGATTTTCAAATGTAACTCATTGAAAAAATGCTGTTTAATTTGGTATTTTAAGTAATGTGAATTCTTGAGCACCTTTAGATAGAAAAATAACTATCTTTGTAAATTACAAAGCCCAGGATGCTCCTAGGCCCACTACATAATGCTCTGGGGCAAACCAGTGGACCCTGCCCTCTGGTTGAGAATAGCTGGTATAGAGCAACAGCTATGTGTATGTTTTCCCACTGTACTGTCAGATTATATCTTCTGTTCACTCAGGCTTTTTCTTCATAATGGAGCTGCCATCTTTTTGAGGTTTAGTGTCATTACTATTGTGCCATGGTGATTAATTGCGAAAGCAGTCCAGCTGGTCAAAAAACACAAGCTGTTCACTGGAGTTGTCCATTTCGAGTGCCATTAACCAACCAGTTTGAAGCAGAGTAGCTGTTATGTAAAACTTAAGAGAGTGAGGCAGGAAGCTGAATTAAAACAACCCGGTGTCACCCCCAACATGAGATGGGAGACATGAATAGAGTGAGTGAACCCGGGTTGAGCTCAGTTCAGCTGGAGCTATGGAAGCAGGTTAAATAAATTTCAGTCCGTCAGGATGAATTCAAATTAAAGATGAAAGATGTGGGTTTGAGCTGTGATGACTCCCTGCAGCTGTAAATCCTCATGGCTTTAAAGCAGATTAGAGGCCTGCACTAAGTATAGTCCTGGCTGAGTACATCCATTGTTTACCTCCCATCTCTTCCAAGATCAGCAAAAATCTGCTTACTGACCCACTGACACATACTGAACAGGATGGCATCATGCTGTGATTATAGATGGTGGAGGAGTAAAGATGTCATCAAAGAAAGTAAAAGATGATGTTTATTGAAATTATGTTTATTCACTGTACATTACACTAGTTTTTCAGGTTTTCGCCTCTTGTTCTGTGCCTCCGAGGCCACAAAAGGCCATAGCACACTAATTATTGATGCTTGTATGAATATGGCACAGATGTGAAGCAATTTACTTTATTATGTTTTCATTTTTTAGCCAAAAATGTAGTTTGTGACTTACCGATATCTCACTGTTTTATTTTATGAAATGTATTATTGTGTTGACGGTTTCATTGAAATTTTAATTGATATGTATTGGTTTTACAGCAAACAACAATCTATGTATGTATTTAATAGCACAAGAATTAGAAATTAATAGAAACATCATCAGTACATGAGGGGTGGAAGTAACTGAAATTAATTGATAAAAATAGAGGTGATCAAAATGCAAGCAAATTGAAAGCTAGATGGTTAAAAATGGTTGTGAAATGAAAAATGGAGTGATAAATTATCAAGTATTTTGATTATTTTAAAACAAATTTGATTAAAACAATGGTAATACAATGATTTTCCTTCTCTTACTTTCATTATTCATCATTCACAATACAAAACTGTCTTTTATCATTTAAGAAAAGTGGCCTCAAGGGTGAAAGTAACAAAACATAAGTGAAAAAATGGAAGTGATGAAAGTGCTTCCAAATTAATAATGGAAGTGTATGTGGATTGAATAATAATTTTTTTTTTTTTTAAAACGTGTCAATTGAATTGCTAAACT
Source organism: Hollardia meadi (assembly GCA_037974645.1). Classification (NCBI taxonomy): domain Eukaryota; kingdom Metazoa; phylum Chordata; class Actinopteri; order Tetraodontiformes; family Triacanthodidae; genus Hollardia; species Hollardia meadi. Next base: position 11,443 of record JBBPCS010001160.1, on the reverse strand, counting down.
TGATTGACATTTCATTTGAAAGTTGATAATCAACAGGTCTGTGTTACTGTCTGCTGTCTGTCATTCATCCTTAACATCCAACTGACATTTATTGTTTACAGCAAGTCATTTTTGTTACTTCCGCCCGGAACGTCAATCAAAAACCACACCCACTGACTAAGGCCTTGTCCACACGTACACAGGTATTTTTGATTATTTTAATTTTTATTTTTTTTTTAAAATCCCATCACTGTTAAAATATCTCTGTCCACATAAAAACGCAAAACACGTTGTCAAGCACTGTCAAGAGCATGCTAAAGCAACAGGTGGCAATATAACCCTAACTGTATAGCCATATTGGCCAATCAGAAGCCCGAAAAAAAGTTATTACTGGTTCCAGTAGGCTGAAAACAAGGTCCGACAGGGTCTCGTCCAAAACCGGTGACGACGTTGGTTGGGAGTGTATGTGCTGAATGTAGCAGCGACATCCAAAGCGCACTCTGACGCCTCTGTTCCTCTACATAGAGGGAGAGTAACTGTGTGTATGTGTAAGCACGTAAAAAGTCCAGATAGCAACGTTAAAAGCAATAGTATTTTGGCTACATCTGCCATTGCAGAAAATCCCCTCATGTAAACAACATAGACACGGCACTTACTCTGATGTTGCAAGACAAAAACTCAGTTTTCCCTCTCTACACGTCAACACTGAAACGAAGTTTCAGAAAATCTTCACCCTGGAAGGAGTTTTGCACAAGCTGTTTTCAGTGACCTAAAACTCAGTTTGCATGTGGACAAAAGGCCAAAATGCATAGAAACAGCTACGTTTTCAAAAATACTTGTGTACGTGTGGACAAGGCCTAACTGATCAAGTGTTTGACAGGCTGTGGAACATCAAAAGCAGGCCAGTGAGCCAATTAGAGTTAAGCATTATCTCCCTCCTGAGGCCCCAGTTTAAAATGTATGCATATCTGTTTTTTTCTTTTATATTTAGCTCACAGACTCATTGATTATCAAAACCTTCAAATGAAATGTCAATCAAGTTTATCAAATCAATTGACAATTTATTACTCTACTTTTCATTTTTCATTTCATTTCATTTTCTACCCTCAGTCACAGCCTTCCTTTGTGTCTTCAAACAGAAAGGAAGCAAAGGAAGGAAACGGCTTGGTTCAGAGTCTTATGAGCCACTGCATGAAAATAATTTCTGTTTTATTTCTTGGGGGCATTTTCATTCAGTTTTTAATACGCCTGGAACAGATTCTGTCAAAAGCAAAATATACACAGGAGAGGATGCTGTTGTGTGCTTTTTGATATGTTTGCCATGTTCAGAGGAAGTGAGTTTGTATTTGCATGCACCCATTATGGTTTCTATACACACCAGCGTGTGTGTGTATGTTTCCCATAAAGCCTATATGACAAGCCTACTGCAACAGGGTTAAAAGGATTAGAAATATATAAATATATATAAATAAACGATCTCAATACAGGATTGTGATAAAATTCATGTTGCTAACAATGATACATTTTTGACTCAACATTGATAAAAGCACACAGAAGAAATAAAAGCGACAACAACAGCCAGTCTTGACTTGCACGTTGTCAAGTTATAGCGTGATTTAGGCAGCTATGCTGTGACAAACTAAGTGAGTGAGCATGGTTGGTTGACAGCACATTGTTTAATGCTCATGCTATGACATTGTTTTGGAGTTCATAAAACCACTCAGACCGAGTACAAATAAGCCGTAGCAGCCAGCAGTTGATGAATGAAAAAATGAACATGGGATGGCACATGAATAGCACAACACTTTTAAGGTCATTCCACGTGTGATTTCACACATTTTTTACCATACCATTTAACGGCATGCAGGAAACTACAACGTCAGGTGACTTTCGTCATAGTTAGTTAGTCACATGACCTACGGTCGCAGTTTGGTTAAGATCAGGCATAAAAGTGACTTGGTTAAGTTAGACAACAAAACGCCTTGGTTGAGTTTAGGAAAAAAAACATGGTTTGGGTCAGTTTAGTTATGTTACATACGTCACGTAACTTAAATTACCTATGTGACGTACAGTAAGTTCAAAACATTACATAACTTAACTTATGGACATGGATTAACACCACTCTATATAAACTTTTCGGTTTCCTGGGTCAAGGTCCACTGCTTGTTTTACTCATCCACCACCCCAACCTCTTACAAGTGTGGACTGTCTTGCTCTTTATACTACGTCATCCTACATTATTTTTTCTATAGCATTCGCACCTAAAAATTCATGAGAAAATGCAGACAGTGTTAAATGACGCTCGAAAAGCAAAAATTTAATTTTGATAACATGCAAAATGAATTAAGACATTGGCGTGTTCTTCATACGCCATTTCATTAGACCAGGCTGCAAAGTCAGGAAACAGAAGAAATCTTTCCAATCACCTTAAAAAGTAGCATCCCAGCAAAGAGTGTAGTGGTTTGAAAATGCGGGTCCAGGTAAGTCCACCAACAGTTTTGTCCAACATCCTAGTGGTGCTTCTGCTGTTTGCTGACCTGCCAAAGGAGTTGGATGTAATAGTCCCAGGTTTTTAGTTTTATTTACATTATTTTAATAAGTTACAAGTTACATTATTTATTTATGCCGATAAAAGTGTGTCTGCAAAATTAAATTTTTTCATAAAGATGTTACTCACTATTATTTAATCACAAAATATATTCTTAACCAAGTCATGTGCAAACATTTAAATTATTACACTATGCTATGCTGTTTTTGTGTTAATAAACTATATCATAAATTTTAATGAATTAACTGTTTTTTCAGTCATTATCAAGATACTCTTCGAGCTGGCAGCATTGTCAGATCACATACGATGAAAAATATCAATGTTGATTCATATGAAAACAGTATTGTGATCATCTTTTATTTGCCATATCTCCCAGCCCTAATTAGAAACCTCTATGGTTATCCAATCAACCGTGGCAGACTGGAAAGGGTCGGCAGCCACAGTCGATTGGCTACAACACAGACCACAATCATCTTTTTCACCATCTTGTATAATCAAAGAGGATGTGTTGGGCTGCTCAAGTTGGACTTTCTGTTTTTGGCTTACATTAAAAATTACCTCAAAAATCTGAACTGAAGATCTGGTTTGATACGTGTGTGTGTGTGTGTGTGTGTGTGTGTGTGTGTGTGTGTGTGTGTGTGTGTATATTTTTTAATTCTGCATTTTCACGTTACATTTTGAATTACAGTTCTGTTTTTTTTCAGTTCAAGGCTGACCCTCACCTAACTGAGCACAGTAACACTTAAAATTGCCTCTTAGATCTCTTTGAAGAACCACCAGAGGCGACAAACAGTACCTGATGGTTTCACATGATTTGACTTTGAACCTTGACTTGACTTAACCAAACCAATTCCCATGTTTTGAGGTGAATTGGCAGAATAATTTCCTATAGATTAACCTTTTAATCATCTTCTCATCCCACTATCAGGGCTTTCTCCCACGCTGCACCCAAACTCTGGAACTCCCTTCCCATCACATCCGTACACTGGAATCCTTTACAGATTTTAAAACTGCTCTTAAGACCCATCTTTTTAAACTATCTTTCTCACTTTAATTGTATTAATTGCTTGTTGATTGTAATTGTTGATTTATGATTGTAATGCTGTTTTTATACGATGTAAGGTGACCTTGAGTGCCATGAAAGGCACCACTAAATAAAATGTATTATTATTATTATTATTATTATTATTATTATTTGGTCGAGAAAATTTTGACCTGATATCTGGTTGAAAAATGAAAAAGTGTACCAAAATCAGCTGATCTGTACATACACTATGTGTGCACTGTGGTTTTTGTCAGATCTTGTCAGGTGGCTGTCAGGTGGCCAAGGTGCTGTCTGAATTGACAAGTTTCTGCTGTCCCAATATCAAGCTTGTTCCACCACCGTGGCGTCAGGACAGCAAGAAGTGTGGATTTGTTGAGCAGTAGGTGGGCCCTCTTCGTAGTGAGGGAGTAGCAAGCCGTTTGGATGTAGAAGAGCATATTGGACAGGATTGTATGGTTTGTCCATGTCCTGGATATGTAGGACGCGCTTGAGCCGTAACAATACCAGTGTCTTGAGTTGGATTCGAGCACCCACTGGTAGCCAGTGTACGACGCAGAGCTGGGGGAAGCAGATGAATGTGTCCTGTTCATGGTTAAAAAATTTTAAGTAATTTTGCTTTTAGAGGACTAACTGAACACAATTACATAAAAGACTATGACCCGAAAGTCTTGTGACTTTACTTTAAAAAAATACAAATACTTAAAAAAACAAATAAAAAAAAACATGCTCTCCCAATGGGACATGCCAATTAAATATAAAGGTGTTATTGCTAACATTTTTTTTTTTACATATTGCCATTGCCAATGAATGCAAAGTTTTCTGTTTATGATATGTTGTGGTCAGTATGATCTGAAGTTATTTCATTGCATATTTTTTGGAATTATTCTAACAGTTTAACTTTCTTCCAGTCAATAATCAGGTAAACCCATGATGTTAGTGGTGTTATTGGTAATAATGATTCAACAAAGCCAAATGAAACAGCTGTGGATATTGATCACCTCACAGTGATTATTGGGGGTCGGTGCCACTCCTGGCCAAAGGATGTATATAAACTGAAGTGTTGAGGAGAGGCTTGTACTTGCTTGTAATGTTGTATTTTGTGGAAAACCAAAAACTGTTGTGCTGGGGTCACACCACACATTTGAGCAGGTCGGGTCAGGTTCTAAACTGCAGATCATATTATTTATGTTAATGTATGAATGCAGATTGCTGTAAGAGCACTTTTACCATAAACAGACAACTCTACTGTACATCATTTCTTTATTTTTTCTGGGTGGGACAGTTAAAGGGTTAAGTTTCAATCTCCACTATACGGTCTGCATTAAAGACTGTACTGTGGAGTATAGTGGAAAGGTAAATGTTAATACAGAAACAGTTCTTAATATAATACAATTTGCTTATCAATATACATGTATTTCTTGTACTGTTAAAGCATTCTTATTGCACATGAACATTTTGCAGAAACCACTGTCATTGTAAATGTTTTCCATAGTGACATGAAGACATTGTGCAAAGAGTTCAGTAATGCAGAATAGTTGCTGTCAGGCAGGTAAAGGGAAGGTTTTTCATCGTGGAGCACCTCAAATGCAAATTGCGCTTTAGTGCCCAAGGGTTCTAGTCTGGGTGAATTAGCCTTAACGTGGAGGCACAAGTTTTGTGCTGACTATTGATGATAAATGACACTGTATTTAGCAAATACAACATCTGCAGTCTTAGTTTATGCAGCCAAGTTACAGAATCTATGCAGAGCTCCCATGGAGTGCTGTCTTGGTGAATTTGCTCCTAGGTTTTTTTGTGTGATATGCTATCAGCTGTCCAGCAAATATGTGTCATGATTGTACAACATTCTTAGCTTTGCTGTCAGTATGTTCAAACTGGCCCTGCAGTACCTCACCGTGCTGCTTGATGCAAATCCCACTTCTACCTCTTACTCCATTCATATTTTGTCTCGTATCTGCCGCTGCCGTCTACTCTCTATTTATATTGAGGCCTCATTTGTCCCATTATGGTCAATGCACTTCTCTTTTCCTAAAATTTCTTTTCATATTATTCATATTATTTAGCTTTACCCTTTCTGTCACAGTTTGAATTTCCTCTTAGTAAAGTGTGTGTGTTTTTGGCTGTGGCTCTAGGAGTATTTCAGAGGGCCAGCTGCGTGTTTCATTCTGTCTACCCCCGAGTAGTCTCTCTTTGCTCTTTGTTGCAGACTTACAGTAGCAGTTATGGCCCGTTGCTCCATATCTGTGTCATTTCTCAGACACAATAGACTTGATATGAGGAAACCTAAGCAGAGTGATGCCACACAGCGGTATTTAAAACACAGACTCACTGATGAAAAGCCGATGCACCACAGCTTTCTCCCAAGATATGTTCTGTCATGTATTTATTATGACATGACATTTCTTATGCCAAGACACTAAACAAAACCCCCCAAAATTACTTGAGAATAGAGCATGTAGCATGGAATTGAGCAATCACACCTGTTACCCTGAGGAAATATGGTAGACCTATCCACAATCCCCACTGCTCTCTGCTGGCTTTCTGGCAGGTCCGAACTGTTGTACTTCCCAGTATTTTAACACTGTGTATATTGCAAAGCACATTGGAAGAAGCTGGCAGTGGTGATGATAATGACAAGAGCAGTGGGGAAGACATGATAGAAATAATGATCATATGCATAAATAGGAGTACTGGTGGTGGTGCTAATAAACCATCATTTTAGAGAATATTCACATTTTAATTACAGTAATAATCTTTATCTCATTATCATTAGCAGTGGGATGCTGTCATTAATGTCATTTTTGATTGACTGTGCTGTATTTACCTCATTTTTTCACTCGGTGAAAACATTTTTCGCCACCATTCATCACAGGGGGTTTACGAACAGATCTCAGCAGCAAGGTAGAAAGGAGCAAATCCCAGTTCAGGACTGTCATCCAAAACCTTGATAATCACCATGGAAATGATGCATTTGTCAATCATTAATTTACACATGAATCATTTTGGAGCACATACGAGAACCTGAAAAAGGAGACGTGCAGTAGAAGGAAGATGTGCTGAGAATTGAAGCCAAGGTTTTGCGTGTTATTTATTTTATTTTTCCGTCAGTGCATTTAAATTGAAGTTAATGCATTGGCTCTCTGCTCACTCTGCCTCTAACCTGAGGTCAATGCCTATTGCAGCAGAAGCACTGAGTGTAATTACCTTGGCTGTAAGCTCTGAAGTTTCACATCCAGAGTGTCTATAGAGTTTACATGTCATCACTATTTTGCAAACCAGCATACAATTCAAAAGAGAGAAAGAACAACTTGTGTGGCCTTGTCCTTAGAACAATAGATTCAGTCAGAAATGTCTCTTTTGAAACCACTTGAAATCAACCTAATTTTCCAAGAATGCTGTATGTCACTGTGGCAACGCTTACTTACTTTATTATCCCCGTAGGGAAACTCTTTTTCAGTGAAATTCATCCCTTTGGCGTGACAATACAAGACAGAATAATGAGAATGTAACTTCAACAATCACAATAAGCACCATTTTTTTCACAGTAGCTATCACAATCACAATCCCTCAAGTTATAGGCTAAAACTAACTGCAGTAAGTTACAAAAAAATCAGTTCAAATTAAGATTTTAAGCATTACTGTTATTCAAGAATTTGATCACTTGTGGTATGAATGACTGTTTTGTCCTGTTTTTTGAGAAGGCTGGGTACCAGAACCTACGACCAGAAGGTAACAGCTCAAACAGTGTCAGTAAAAAGTGGATGCCTGGGATCTGATAGAATTTCCTCTGCTTTGTTAAAAGATTTGGATCTGTAAATGTCTTCCCTGCTGGTCAAAGTAATGCCCTGCAATTTGCTGGCAGTAGTTACAGTCTTCCTTAAAGTGTTCTTTTGTGCTTCTGTTGCACTACCAAACGCTCAACAAAAGCACTGTAAAACATCTTTAGCATTGTGCGGTCAGCATCAACTGAAACCAACTTATAAAAATAAAATCAAAATAAAGCCTTTGTTGCCCCTTTTTCTGAATAAGTTCAGTACATTAGTCCCACTTCAACTTGTGATCTAAGACAACACCAAGATACAACACTGTTTTGTTCAAAGCTGCCATCGCTGTAAGAAAACTTAAATAAAGGGATCAGTGATGTAAAGTTAAATGGAAATCACTTGATAATGAACCAAAAGACCGGTGAACCCCAGCGATTACTTCCTTCACAATGCCACAACCCTCTGTTGTTTCGATTATGAAATAGCTGTACCATCTAAGAAGTCGAATGCTTCACACTGTGCCTCCACAATACTTTATTGATGGCAAGACTAAAATATAACAGCAGAGGGTTTTATCATTTAGTGTGATAGCATGCCACAATCCAAGAACTTGAATTTTTTTCATCCAGTCTGGTGAAAAAACAAACAAAAAAACAACAACATTTTGAGCAAACTCTTCTATCTTAGGGAAGGCTACTGATTTCATGAGTCTAAAAGCAGTTTGACGTGGTGGTGCAAGAGCTTCATCCCTTCTGACTTATCTCTGATTCTGAGCTTGTTAATCCAGCATATGGAGCACAGTGAGGGAGTGACAAATGTTGCGTTTGTGAGGAGAACCAGAGAGAGAGATCACAGGATACAAGAAACGAGACACTCCATCAAAGCCAAGACAAAAGAGGCAGACAAAGAGGTGTGTGTGCAACTGGGTTTACCGCGTTTTCTAAAATGATGCTTGTGTGACTTGGTTCGTGTTCGGGCATTCATCTTCAGTCTTTATTTAACTAATGTGTGACAGCTTTTAAACTCTTCCATGCTATAAAGTGTGTTTTCAGGTACCTGTGTGTCTTTGTTAGTGTGTGTTAGAGTTTAGCATTACAGTGATATAACGCTCAAGGCTTAAGCATGTGCTGCACTGTCAGCAGCAGGAAAACACATAAGAAAATCCCATTAGCTACAGGGAAGAGCTAACAAGTCAGAAGGGGCTTATTTAATGCAACAGAATAGCTGGTCCCCTTGTTGCCAAAATGTGCCAGGTGTAATGGTTTGGTTGCTGATGGAGTGCCCCCACCCCACCCCCACCCCGCCAAATGCAAGGCTTTTTTTGAAAACATAATCAATGCACTTAACCTTTGTTCCACCTCATTACAGAAAACAAAGAGACATGATGCCGGTTTTGTCTATGAGACACAAGATGGCACTTGAAAGGAAATCAGCCTCATATGATTTGGCAAAGAGAGTTATGAGAGGCAGAGGGAGGAGAAATGTAGGGAGAGAGAGAGAGAGAGAGAGAGAGAGAGAGAGAGAGAGAGAGAGAGAGAGAGAGAGATCACTGAGTGGGTGGAAATGTCAGTATGCTCCCGGCTATACATTTTCCACATGTGGAAGCTGCCATTTGTGCTCTTATTTCACACTGCTGTCTAATTCTCTACCAGACTTCACCTCACAAGCACCTCCAAGTGTCTCATTCTCTCTGGCTTTATGTTTCTGTTCCTCCCTCTCTGACTCAATTTGAGCACCCAGTCCTGTTTGTCTGATCCCAGAAATGTAGCGGACGCTGTTCCCATGAGAGCTTATTTTACCTTTCCTTTCGTTTACAAGAAATTATTTGCTTAAAATTTTAGGCTTAGAAAAATCTTTATTGCCTAGGCTTAGGTGATGACACATTTTTCTCTCTAGTAGAATTATTTTGCTCTTGCATTGCTGGCCCCTGCCTTTATTCCCCACCAATATCCTGCCTGCATTGCATTCTGTTACCGCTCCTCCTCTTGTCTCACGGTCTTTCCAATTTTCTCCTCTCGGCTTCCTCCACAGGAAGCCAGTGCTTCTCCCTAATTGACTGGTTTTGTCAAACTCCCATATCCACTGTTCAATGACGGGGCCTGGGAGAAGGAAATATGTGTAAGTGTGTGTGTGTGTGCCTGTGTGTGTGTGTGTGCAATTATGTTTGTGTGCATAGCATATTACTGTGCTTTAGACCCTCATCTAAGCCTCTGCCAGGCATGTTAGCTCGCCCACCCAAGAAAGCCAGGATTTGCAGAGAAGGCCATAATTATAATCAATCAGTAAGGCAAAGCCACTTCTGAGACAGGCTGGAGTTTCCTCCTCCAACACCCCACTGCTGAGCAGCACAGGAGTCCGCCAATTAAGATCACTCAGCTCAACACTGTGTACACTCTACACAGTCACATTGTTGAGGAGGGGATCCTCTGGGCTTCAACTAACAATCACTCAACATGTATACATACAGTTTACAGCACGCAGCAAACACAGCAGGAAGCATGATGTTTATTCTCCGCTCAGGATTGTTTTTGCCAGAATATTCACGGTGTGTACACCAATGTTGGCCAAACTGAACACACATGACGCCAATCACACATATACCTGATGCTTCCTCAGCACTAGTGTTGCCATATTTAATAGTAAAATGGGATAAAATCATCCAGTCCTATTTCCTGATTAGTTCTTTGCCAGCAAGAGGCTTGAATCCATCTTACATAAAACGAAGTCATTATGCAAGCGTTTCTTGCATCATCTCTGTTTCGGTCCTTTAAAAAGAACACAATAAGAGGGCACACTCATGCGGAAGATTTCGTCTCTCGACTTCTGCTGTGGGATCAGTGCGCGTCTGCAGGCCAAGCTTAGTGCTAGATGCACTGGCCCCTATGGCAATCTCCCTAATCTGATTAATCTCTATCCATACACCACATCATATGTACTGTATTTGTGCAGCGATATTTCTTGCTAGTCTGTGTGGTTTTGGAATGTGACCCTCATTGATTGGGTGGAGAGATTTGTCATGCAAGATTTGTAGCGTTTAATTGTGGATGTGTGTGCATGCCTGTTTTCTGTGCATTCTTACAGCATATTAATGGATGCGTATTTGCGTACACCATAAAAATTCCTGCATCTGTGTGTGCAGGTGTTTTACCATGCGTGGGTACAGATGTACTGTATGTGCATTTGCACAAAGTAGTGGATGCATGTTGCAGATGTGTGTGTTGAAAAGCGAGGACCCCTCCAAAACACAACATACAATTACAGAGGCATTTAGGTTGCAGCATCATCAGTATAAACAATGGAGCGTAGATCACAGAAGAAACCTTATCAGTCACAGCAAATAAGGAGATACCATCCATGGCAGTTGTGCAGATTTTTCGCATTAGACTCCAAGTCGATGAGCTGAGTAAAGGAGGAAGAGGTATTATTATTATACATACTTATCAAACTAAGCTAACTAAGCTTTTCTGTCCCTTTCACAGTGAAGATAAGATGTCATTATGTTTGCCCTTTCACACAAGTGGTTCTGTGTCTTCCTCAGACGACGCTTATTGATTTTATCATTGTTATTTTTTCTTAAAACAGAATGGAGAAAAGTTTGCTATTTTGGTGCAAGCTGTGTTTGTGAGTGGTGCTGTGCATGTATTTGTGTTCTTATGTTCCCCCTGGGGTGTGCATTTGAGAGTGGAAGACGAAGGGCAAGGCAGCGACCAGAGTTTCTGGTCTGGAAAGTCAAGCCAATGTGGAGGTGCCGGTAAACCTGCGTGGCCAGCAGGGGGAAACTCCACTGGTTTCAAAAAGAAGTCTGGTTGTATTTAATCTTATGAGAAAACGACCCTACTTCCCACTTGATTTATTAACAGTTTCCTGGTGAGTTTATGGTCTCAGTCCATAGTTTCAAGTCTTCTTCAATACAGCATGATGTTCATTTTGTGATAAGGGTCCCATAGGAAATAGCTACTGTTGGGACGCAAGGTGACAAGTAATAGATTAAATATGGCTATCAGAAATAATTAACAATTATCAAAAATAGTTATTAATTATATTAATTAATAGGATCTAATTTACATTAGATCACCTCGGGGCACCACCCTTAATGAAGGGAAAAGA
>JBBPCS010001159.1:25433-42294 GCA_037974645.1 Hollardia meadi | reverse complement strand
GTGTGTGTGTGTGTGTGTGTGTGTGTGTGTGTGTGTGTGTGTGTGTGTGTGTGTGTGTGTGTGTGTGTGTACATGGGTAAATCAAGGCCAGGACAAAACTATGTTTTCCAGAACTTTCATTGTAACTTTACAGTCTTCTCAAGACCTGCCTCAAATTTTAAACACTGTGGAGAATTGGTTTCTTAATCCATCGACTGCTCATAAGATCTGTGCTGTGAAAATTCTAAAGGAGCCATTACTTGGCTTAAGTGGGAGAAAAATAACACAGATACATAAAAAAAAAAACAACTATTACATGTGGCAACAACATTTGCTATCTATATGTAGTTAGACAACAGGGGAAGCAAGAATCTTCCAAGTTGTTTCCTCAGAAAGTAATTGAACTTGGATGGGATTATGAAACCAGCTGGTCCCGGGCAGTTCAAAGCTGCCTGTTTTACATTATTTACCAACATCAAATTATTTTCCATAATTAGATATTTCCAAAGCTGCACTGGGAAACCTTCCAGCCTGCATAAAGTTGAATAAATGAATTACATGGTGAAGAGAGAAGGGCTAGTTCGGGTGAAAAATGCAGATAACATCATGGTGGGTATGTGATGCAGTAGAGCTGGCTGCTGGTCTTATGCAGCATTTTTATCATGACATGCTGTAAAATGTTTTGCCTGCTTGATAAAACAGATCATGTGACAGGTGTAACATCTCAAATGGGATTTCTATTGAATTTTAGATTTCAGTTATGTTTTTCTTTAACCTTAGGGTAGATATATTTCTGTCAGAGAACATCATCTATCATCTATGATATCCAGCAGCCCCCCAAAAAAGCATTTCTCACAAATGTGCAGCTAAAGTGAGACTGAAGAGGGGAAAAAAATGGATGGGTGTCTGTGAGAGTGACAAATTTGTCTCAGGAGGGTGAAAGGTGATGAATCCAGTGGAGACAGGAGATTTTATTATTTTTTGAATAAATGCTTTGGTTTCTACCTTTGAAAGAAAGACATTTGCTCATTATTATTTAGAGGGTACAAATGATCATAATATATGGACAGTCAGATCATAAAATTACACCAAATACGCTTAATATAGAACCATTAACTGACTCTTCTGTAGCACTAGGAAACAAACAAAATATTTAAATGTCTACATTCACTAATTGCCTAATCTAGTATTACCTAATCTAATATTTTAAAAGAAGCCAGAAATATATTACTGTACATGGGTTGGTCAGCATTTTCAAAACATATTCATTTCTCTCAGCAATACTCTTGATGAGTATTTAAGAGTTTCAGTGAGTGTTTTCCTTTTGCTCTTGTAGAGGAGATAATGGACATACCCTTATCATGAGGACAGCTTTCCTGATGTCACGGACGCCATCGTAGACCAAACGGGATGCATCAATGAACTCATTCTCCTCAAAGGCCTGTGGGGGGTTTGTACTCAGTGCCTCAATAGCTACCTCCACTTGTTCAGCAAAACGGGGCATGACTGCAGAAAGGATAGATAAGGGAGGTGGAGAGAGAACAAAAGTAAGATATTAGAGTCAGGTGCATCACATTTGATAGTGATTTTTCAGAATGGGTGCAGAATTAGAAATAAGAAAAAGGAAAATTCAACAGTGAAAGCACAACTATTAGCGTGTATTTTCTCTACTCGATGACATGATCACAACCTTTTCATTTCAAAGTTGATAGCAGCAGGGTCTCTCTCTGCTCACATGTGCACTGCAGGAAAGGTGAGATGTCACCCTAAGCCTCTGTGTAAGCGACAATATGCTGTTAGCACATTGCATGCCAATCAACTGTTTCAACTTGGCTTACCCATCATGAAGAGTGCCTTCACAGATGTGCTTGCGTGTATGCTGGCGTTTGGCATGTGGAAGCATATGTATGTGTGCATGCTGTTAGAAGATGGCAGTGTGTGCTTCAGTGTTACAATAAACGGACGCTAACTTGCAAGCTCAGCCTGTCAAATCACAATGCAGATGGGGGGGAAAAAATCCATCAAAGTCTTTTGAGCCGAACAAAAACCAAGCAACAAAAGAAAAGTCCCTATTGACCATAAAACTGGTTGGTTTTGTTGTCAGTTTCCATTGGCCCACCCTGTGCAAAAGCTGTGCTTTTTGTGTGTTCAAATGAATTGCACTGAATGTGAATGGACGTTATTCAATTTTCAAGAATACTGACAGAATGTTAGCAGAATATTTAGCAGGCTTCTTTTCTATGTAATCTCCTGTTGAGTAAAAATAATTGAAAGCAGAGTTTAATGTGGGTTTTTTTTCCCATGGACTCTGCACTGTGGCAAATTATCATAACAAAAGCTGTGGTTTACCTGGACAGACAGTTGCCAACCAGAAAAGGTCTGTCCTAATATATTGTACAATCTATAGGTGCTTTTTCAAACAACACAAATGCCTTTAACCCCACCATTACTTATGACTGTGGCCACAACTGTACAGGCATTTTCTGTAAATCCAGAATAATATTCACAATTGATTTTAGATAGAGAAAGACGTGGAGAGAGACAAAAACAAAAACACAAAGACTTTTCTTTTTTGATATAGATGTCTTAGCTGCTTCGGAAATAATCAGCAACAAATATCTATTGATTTAAGACCTTTCTGAGAGGAGAAGATGGGTCTAATGAGGACAGACACACAGTAAAGGAAAACAAGGGAAAAGACACATAAAGTGTGGCTGATTGGTTGGTGAGCCTCTACAAGAAAGCCAACTGTGTGATTTATATTTATTCTCCACACTTGTTCCTCTCTTACATGCAGAACGAACTAAATCAATTAGCCAGCTTGCACTAAAGGTGTATCTGCAGCATACTTTTTTTTGTCTGATATAAAACATAAGCTATATTTCACCAAACATAAAAGGCACTACAAAAAGTCTCTCCTTTTTTCTTTTCATTTTAATTCTGTTTAATCCACTTACTGGAGAAGCGTAAAATAGGCTTTTGGGAATTGCTGGGAAGGCGTTTTAAATAGAAATATTTAAATGTTCTCCAAGCTCTTAATGAGCAAAGTTGCTGATGGTAAGGAGCAATTTCACTCATTCCAGTTGAGAAATGATGAAGGGAATTAAATGTGACCATGTAGGAATGGATTTTTTTCACCCCCTAGGCTTTAGCATAGTTTAAGTGAGAAGTTATGGAAGTACAATGAATGCTGTAAAACCTCACAGCAGAGATGGCGTGCTCGAGTTGGCTGTTTAACGAGCTCCAACCAGCATAACCTGCACAGTTTTTGATGTCTAAACCCTGATTTTGCACGAAGATAGCTCAGTTTAAACAATATATCACAAGAGGTAAAATCAATAGCACTTATATACAAACAAACCTTTCACTAAATCATGACATACAACTTTAACCTTAAAACAGAATGTATCAAAAGTTTAATTTGCAGACAGATAAAGTTAGTGGCTAGCTGGTACACATAGTGGAAAATGTATTAATTCATTTATTTTTGGAGTGGTCAGAAATGCACCCGAGATAAATCCTTCAGCAGTTCGTGGAGACGAAAACAGAGCTAAAATCTTAAAATCAAATCTGGATATAAATGTATCAGGTGGCCAGAAACAGAAGTGAAAATAAAGTATGTATGATGTGTCAGTGTTGTTTTGATAGCTTGTGGCCAAGAAAATCAGTCATTAAAGGTTTAATATATTATGACCTTTTTATTATTCATTATATAAAGTACACACAGAATGAATGTAGAGTTGCTGTACTGAATTTCTTTTGAGCAAATAACAATTCAATTATATGGTCTAAGGCATTGTAATGTATGTATGAAATCAATCTCAGCTGTCTCAGTTTCTTTTCTCTTAGCCTATCTCTGTGCCGCAGTAGCATGTGAAGCCCCTAGGGATCAATAAAGTTGTATCTTATATTAAAACTATGCATAAGACATCTGCTGTACAATTTTCAATTTGCAGGATCACTCAAGAAAAGCAAAACAGCTTCAAATATTACACCACATAATGAATGTACTCATACATGTAACACTGAGAAAAATGCAATATCAATCTTTAAAGCTATTATTGAGAAATTTTGAGAGAACATTGAATGTTATGATTAAGACTTCACTTCTACTGTTTTTAGTCTGTGTAGTGCTCTGTTTTCCTCCCCTCTACCCTTGGTTAAAACATTTTACCTACCTCTTCATTAGTACTCATCTCCTACTACAACTCCTACCTCTATTTATACACTGATTAAGAGACCTTACTCCTTGTAGCAAGCTATGAATTTGCCATCTGCTTCCCATTCTGGCTAAAAGCTCTTTTCCCATCATTAACAATGGTTTAACAATGGTCCTCTGAAGTACAAATTTCAGTCATTCTTGTCAAAATTAGTGGCCACCAATGTGAGGTATTCTGATTATATAGATTATTATAAAGATTTAAAAAAAATAAATGTTCAACTTTTGTTTTACTTCAAGTTAGGCCAGCCACAAAGTCCAGTCTTCAGAGCTATTATTTTAAAAGTAGACAGTGTTAAGTGTCCTTACTTCTATCCCTCAGTCTCTGCTTCACTTATTTCAAGTACACTTGATCCACTGATTTACAGGCTTGACATGTGGGTGGCAGTGTGAGCATGTGTGTTATTACTCACCGCAAAACCCCGGCTAAATCTCATTTACTGTGCCCTGATGTAATAACAAGAAGCAACGCCACCCCGCTTCTCTAAATAGCACACTGACTTAGGCCATATATCAGTTTTTTAATCTACCGTCTCCAGGCATCACATTAATGATCAACTTTAAAATTTGTTCATATTTTTGAGGAGAGGATTAGTTTAAACACAAGGAGGTAGTAAGAGTGTCTCAGGGAAAAAAGAGAGATAGGGGGGAAAAAAAGAGAGAGAAGCCATAACCACTTTCCCATTAGGCCATTGATTTTTCTCCCTCTCAAGGACACGCTTCAATCCTGGGCCCATGTGTGGACTGTCTGTCAGGAATCTATGGCTCAGCTTTACACAGAAGAGTTGTGCGACTTGGCTGCCTGTATTTGGCATGGCCATAAATCTGACCACACTCAATATGAGGAAGAGGGATGGGCAACTTGAGACAAGGTCAAAGGGCTAGTAGTTGTGATAAGCGTCTTGGCTTGATGTGACAATTGTCAAAAAAGACGGCAAGTGGCTGTGACTGGCATGAGTGACCGCTGGCTATAACACTGGAGCAATCAAATAAAAACAAAAACAGTCAGCTCAAACACATGGACACATTCTCAAGGCCCAGGATAACTATTTTACAGATGCACACTACTGAGAAAAGGAAAAAAAGAGGATCACATCAATGAATTCCACTAACTTTCCTGCTCAAATTTCTTAGTGAAATCCTTGGTGACAGCTATTGATTTTTTAGTCGAGTCTAGTTAATTGGTCTCAGTACCCTCTAAAACATGTGAGGTCCTATATTCTTTTCCTTTGTCCAGCTACACTTAATCATCTTTCCCCCAGTTATAGATTTCTCTTTGACTGTGTTCAGATCCATAGACATAAGGCCTGCGAGGACTGAGGCAAAAGTTCACAAGGATCAATAAGTGCTTTATGGTTCAGATCAGATGTGCATGGTAGCCCCTAAATAAAAAACCTCAACTACCACCACTAAGAGGAACACAAGGAGGGAAAACACAACAGCTCTTCATCAAAGAGAAATATGGAGCCAATGAAACGTTTAACACAGTTGCCGGTTCTCTGCCTTAACGTCCCAATTAGCATCCGTGATCGAGGGGACATGAGGCCTTGTTAAAATTTAAGACAGGAGTCCTCCTTAAGGCTGTGCAGCCAACGTGACCTGCCTATTTGCTGCATCTGTATAAACTTGGCTCTTACATAAAGGTGAGGTACTACAGGCTGTAATTCAACAACTGCATCTGAGTTTTAGCTAAGCATGGATCTTGCTCGTTAATAAATCACAAACTCACTAATATTAGTATGCTACAGATTTTTACATATTTTCGGTAAATGGGAAAGTTGCACAAATGACAACTTGTAGAAATGCATAATTGTCACCTATCCAAAACAAACAATTCTACTAATAATCCTACAGGTTCACCAAATTAAATTACAAAATAAATTGTTGGTCCAGACACTCTAGAACAACACATTGAAGCCTTTTTTGATCTGACACCTGGGTGTCCGTACCTTCCAAAACCATCACAAATGCAACTGCTGAAATTAAATATGGATTATGATGTGACAACAGTATGATTTAATTAGTTTTAGGTACCAAAGAAAACCTTGGTTAGCTTTGGTGACAGACCACGGTTTAGGTTGGAGTATGTATTTTGATCAAGGTCTGTTTTATTTTCCAAGTATTTCACACACACAAAAAAAATACAACTTGAACACAGGACAAGTAAAACAAGTTCCTGCCCAACCCCATGTTCCCCCAGGTACTGGATCATTAATGTGTTTGCAGCCATACAAAAATATATTTGCATAAACAAAGTCACATAGATAAGTTCACCATTAGTCATACACATGAGAAGAATTAAATAGCCAGAGTAATAACAAGTAAAAGCAAAAACAATGGAAAAAAATAAAAAAGATTCAGGGAAAAAAACCCACACATACAGTACACAGGAGTCTTGTAATTGGTAACTGCCATGCCTTCAACAAAAGATATAAATGGTTGCCAATGTTTTCCAGATGAAAATGACACATTACCTCTCTTATCCACTGTCCATATGTTGGGTGAACAGAGTCTTTCCATTTGGATAGTATAAGCCTTCTAGCCAGCAGTGAGCAGAAGGCCATCATATTCATATTGCTACCAGTGAGAGGAGTACTGGGGCAACACCAAACAGTGAGATTAATGGAGTAGATTAATTAATGAAGACATTGAAATAAATACAGGAATTTGGGGAGTACATTCATCTTGATTGATTGTACAGATCCTTGTGGTCATGTGTGACCCATATACCTAGATATCTGAATTTTCTAGGGCTGAATTTGAAGGAAACTGACCCAAAAAGTGATACATCCACAGAAGTAATGGGCATAAGTTCACTTTTTTTAAGGTTGACTTTATATCCAGTTATTCTTTAGAACTTTGTAAGTAGAATCAATATTTCAGAAAGACTATAAAGGGGGTCTGATATAAACAATAACATGTTGTCCGCATAAAGAGAAACTTTATGCTCTGACCCAGCCTGGTAAATCCTCTTAATAGTGGAGCTCTGTCTTAGGGCTATTGCAAGTGGTTCAATTGCAACAGCAAATACGAGCAGTGAAAGAGGACATCCCTGTCTCGTGCCACATGAAAGCTTGAAATACTGTAAGTGGGCAGATTTTGTAAGAAATTAAAAATTGTAAGACAATTTTTTTTCAATTTTAACCTAAGATATGAATTTTGTGACAAAATTAAATGCTTCCAGGGTCTTAAAAAGATAGTCCCACTCCACCCAATCAAACGCTTTTTCAGCATCTAGTCACATTATCACCTCAGTAATCCTTGGATCAGGTGAAGAGGGACCATAAATAATATTAAATAAATGCCTACTATTAAAGAATGATTAATGATTTGTTGATCAGGTGAGATTACAGTTGGAATAATCTTCTTGAGGTGGCGTGCCAAGATCTTTGCAAGAATTTTAACGTCTGTATTCCAAAGCGAAACAGGGCGGTAAGAACTGCAACTAAGAGTTTTTGTTTTTTTGTTTTTTTAAATCGTTTTAAGTAACAGAGAAATAATTGCTTGAGGCATAGTTGGAGGCAATGATTTCAAGGAAAACATTTCTTCAAATGCTGACAATAGCAAGGGGGAGAGTTGATCTGTTTTTTTGTTTTTTTTAATCGGCTGGAAAACTGTCCGGCCCTAGAGATTTACCACTTTACATGGCTTTAATTGCTGATGAATGAAATGAATGAAAGCTCCCTCTCTACCTCAGCAACCAGTTCCCCATCTACAGAGGAGATATTCAAGAATGAAAAAAAAAAATCATCTAAGGCAGAGGGGCTACTTGGTGAGTCTGAAGTATAGTTGATAAAAGTTGATAGTTGATAAAACTTTTTAAAACAGCAGTTAATTTTCTTGTTATCAGTGCATGTTAGGCCTTGTTCATCATTTTATTGCAGGAATGGTTTGATTGGCGGCTCTTTGTCGCAGGTGATGTGCAAGCAGTCTTCCAGCCTTCTCCCCATGTTCATAATGGCTATGTCTTGATTTGGAAATGAGGCATTCAGCCTGACGAGTAGACAGGAGATCAAACTCGGTCTGTAGTGACATTAGTTTTCTAATTGTATCTATGCAAAGGATTAAATTTCCATGGGCGGTATGTGGATTGTGTATTAGGAATATGTAATTTCATAATCAAGGGACCATGATCCGATATAACTATTGCTTTCTAATCTCATTCAGTTATAAAATAAAATAAAAAAAATCTATAGTTGAATACGTCTTATGGACTGGAGAGAATTAAGAGTATGCTCTGGAATTGGGATTGCAAAACCGCCATACATCAGCTATACCATGAATTTAAAGGAAGAGCTGGATAGTATGTGTTGATTTGGACGGGGATGCCCTCTTAGAAACACCCTGATCCAAAAGGGGGGAGAGTACACCGTTTGAATCACCTCCAAGTATGAGATAATGCCTTACCCTATTAGGTAAATGAGAAAAAAGCCCGGTGAAAAATGTGGGATCATCCCAGTTCAGGCCGTAGAATTCCCAAGAATAACTGGGAGTGTGTATAATTTCTCAACTACAATGACAAATCGCCCAGCCACGTCAATTTGTACATTTGATACTGTAAATGGTGTAATTTTACTAATCATAATAGCTACTCCCTCGCCTTTGTTTGGAAGTTAGATTGGTATACCTGACCTGCCCATCCCCTGCTAAGACGAGAATTATCAGAAAGACATACAATATGGAATGCAATATCTGCTTTAAGGTGTTTTAAGTGTAAAAAGGTGTTTTTTTTAATTTCACTGGGTAATTGAGTGTTTTGTGATTCCAGCTCACAAAGTTAACTGGGCAAACATCATTCCTTCTAGCATTATTTACACTGGCCATAATGTGCTTGTAAAAGATTGTGTGCCACAGATGCAACCCAACAAAATCAAAATGCAGTAACAAATATAAATAAATATAACAAATAACATGAAGATACAAAAAATAAATAAATAATGAAGGTCTGGCAGAATAAGTCTAGCAAGCAGAAAAGTCCATTACTTATATTCTAGAATTTTAAAGAGGGAAAAAATAATCCTTATTTTGTTGAAATGCTAAACATAATGACTGGTGATTTCTATCTCCTAATGAATTTAACTTATAATGCTCCATCAAAGCGTACCTTGGATTACTAAAATAAGAAAGAACCTAGCATATGAATATGTAAAAGAAGATCTACACTGTGGGCAGACAGTTAAATCAAAAGATGAATTATAACGATACTCCCTCAAAATCAAGAAGCTGTATATCATCCTACAGAAAAATAGCTATTAGCTAACAGCTATAAGTAAAACAGCAAAAAAGAAAAGGACCCACACTTTGGTATAAATTGCAATGACCCATCAAATCATGCCTTGAGATAAGGTGCCATCCTATAATCAAACAAAACTAGCTCTTCAACCTTACATGTAGAAATACACAAAAAATACTTTGCAAGCTCGCGAAAAAGGACAGTCTACATTGTAGCTCTAGAAAGGATGAACCTGTATATTTAAACAAATGGTCACTTACACAAAGGCTGTCAGTCTTAAAGTCACACTCCAACCTGAATGGATGGAATAATGTTCCTCTTAACGTAAGCCATGGCCTTGTCCGGGTCAATATTTTCCATGTCCTTCCCTTTGCAAGTGACTTGAAGTAGAGCTGGAAACAATATTGGTGGTGTTATAGTAACGTCAACTTCCTGTCACAATCACTGCAGCTGCTAGAGGGCTTTAGAACTTGAATGTAAACATATGTCTTCATGGGGCACGCTGAAATGACTCATGCTGTCTTTCTTCTTGAGAAGACAATCTCCAGTGAACAGATATATAAATTATCAACTAACATTAGAGTTTGTAGTAAAATATTCAGCACCAAAGACAAAAGCCAACTCACAATAGCAATTTTCTTGTGTTGTTTTCTTTCTCCCACCATGTTCTTTCTGTTTTGACTGACACTGGAAACAGTGTGACCTCTCCCCAGTATTTATTGGGAACCTGCTCCAAATAAGTCTTCCATTTTGCTCGTTTCAATAAAAAATATAAAACATAAATGCACACATACAAACAGCTGCAAGAATCAAGAAAATAATGCAGCTGTAACACTCATTTTCTGCAGGTGGCACAAGGGTTAAATTTGCTGAAGCTATTACTTTCCTATAGATGGTGCACATCTTAACTCTCACAACTATTACTTTTCTTGTGGGCAAGGTAGTAAAGACTGGACTGGAACTGCAAGTCTATAGCTGTAGTATTGACAGTGCCATTGTTGGCATTATTATTATCTCAGAAAAAATGTATCCACAGTGTAATATCTTTATCTGAAATTCTCAATTAAAGATAACACAGAAATATTGTAAAAATAAATTTTGTAAAAGTTGTAGATATGTTAATGTAGCCAACAGTGTAGTTCTTACAGGTCCCAGAGTAAATTGTGAGGAGAATTGTACAGTATATCAATGAGTAGGTGGTTGAACTAAACCACATAGACCGCTGTTGGCTATGTTTCACCTTCAACACTCAATCATTATTGTACAGTGAGTTCTTCATGTAAAGTTATAACCATAACATGAAGAAAACAGCACTTTTTTTTAAATGTCTCATAAAATAATATAATAATGCTTCAGTTCTCAGATTTTTCAGATTTTAAGATTCAGGTCTTAAAATCGTACTCAGGCAAATGTTGCTTTCTGCCTCCGCTCATGTGTAGGGTTAGATTCTGTCAGCAAGGTATATATCCCTAGTCTAATTATTGAATCTTTAATCTGATTTCTCGAATGGATTCAGACAGTATGCCTCTCATTTTAGGCCATTAGATTTACATAATGTCAACACCTTAAAAATTACATACACGATAAAAACAAATCAGTGGGCGATCGATATAATGCTGCAACATCAACAGTTCTCCATTTGTTGTTCTTAGTATTGCTGACACAATGCTTCTGCAGTACTGCTAATGCTAGAAACAAGCTCCATAGTCCATGGAGGGTGAATAGAACAGCAGCACAATAATATAAAGTATGACTATATATAGTCTTCCTGTGCGACAAGGTTATGGTCATACAAAATTGACCTTAAGTGTCTACAAGGTATTGCCACCATACTTCACCAATTAATTACCCCAATCAAATAAACTGAATTATGCAATAATAAAACAGAATGTGCTTAAGATACCATATAACTAGTGCTGTAGGTAGTCCATTATGGTGGAGTTGAGCATCAGAAAAGGTGCTCAGACAGATGGCTGCACGAACACACATGATTCACCTAATACTGTTTGTGACCTTTCAGCAAGCAGGGAAGGGAGCTGACTGTGTCTCTAAATTATCCTGGCAGATGAAAGTGAACGAGTGAAACATAAAAAACGAGTGAAACATAAATATAATGTCTGGCTAAATGGTCTCTAATGGTAGAGACAGAAACTGGGGGAGGAATGGATTGGCAAGAATGGAGATAAAAATGGGAATGGGAAGGGGGTGGCTGGTACAAAAGAGTGGTGGTCCAATTTGATTCTTCTTCGACAAGTAATTGCTAAACTACCTTTTTCCTTTCATCTTGTGTTGTCCGCCTTTCATAATGGTGCACTTTTAAAATAAATATTAGCACCTACTTTTAAGGGATGTGAGGAGCTATTTCATAAAGCAAGAATGTTTCTCAGACAAATAAAGAAACCAGACTCTTTCCTCTGTCCACACGTACGTGGGTATTTTGGAAAACGTAAATGGTATGCACTTGACAGCACCTGACAATGTGTTTTGCGATTTTACAAGTGGGCGAAGATATTTCTTAAAACTGCTTGTGTGGACGGGATTTAAAAAAAAAAAACATAGGCAGAAAAACTGTGTTTTAAAAAATACCCACGTTCGTGTGGACTAGGCATTAATTCGGCTCCTGATGTTGAAATGTTTACACCCCTTACATTCCTTGCACTATTTCACTTTTACTTATTATGCACAACTTTGTCTTTGCACTATCTATCCTGTTGTATATGTAGCACCGTGATCCGAGAGGAACGTAGTTTTGTTTTACTGTGTACTGTACCTACTATAAATGGTTGAAGTAACAATAAAAAACCACTTGACTTGACTTGACTTGACATCACCTGTGCATACATCGCAGACACTTCTTGTGTATACTTAACTGTTACTTCTATGCAGAAGAAGACCCAAGATAAAAGTGGGCTGGAGGGCTGACCACCAGGTTGTTCATATACCAGGGTGCTTGTTAGCCTGTGGCCCTGGATGTCTGTCGAGTTTGCCATGAATTGTTACTGCAGTTTGGTTAATATAGACTACATGTAGGGCGACTACTTGTAGTGTACTTGTAGTTTCTGCAGCCAGGGTGTTCTCAATAAAAACAAACCAAAAGATGTAAGTAGCATTGAACCATGGAAGTTGTTGTTCTAATTGTTAAACAGCCACCATTGCCAATGAAAATCTGTCTGACGTGACTCAGGCAGAAATGTTCACAAATGAGGTAATGTTTTAAAATTTTATTAATGTCTTGTTAAGCTGCATTTGCGGACTTCCTTCCTCCGTCTGACTCTCTCCCAGAACTTATAGTGACATGCGACCATATGAAACACACCATTACCTTCAACAAAATTACAGCTTTCTCTGGGTTTGAACATTATTGGAAACATTTTGGATAATGTGAGTACACAACAAAATATATAACATAGGCCTAGAGCTTGTCGAGTCTTTTCCTATCTCATAAAACATTTACAAAGCCGATCTTATAAAGCAATTTCAATACAGCATTGTTTATATCCATGTTTACTAGTTTGCAGACTTCTTTTTGAGTGCATTTCAGCTAATCCTGGCCTGTTACTGAACCCTTTCAATCACTGAAGTGTAAACCTACTGTGAGATCACCCATTAGTTTGTGGGCTATGGTTTTGAAGCCTTGAGTTTGAGATTATGGCCATCACCATCTTAATTTTTTGGAGCCATAAGTGATCATATTTGGATGAGAGAGTGGAGCTGGGGAACGTACAAATTGCTATAGAGACAGAGCACAATGAAGCCCTGCCCCACCCAGTTGGGAAAACAATTTATCTCTCTACATTGACTTTGAATTCTGTAAAGGTGCCTCCTTGTCATTTCTGTCCACTAGCAAAGAGCAAAATAATGCATAAAAGCAACTGTGTGGTGGGATGCACTACCAACAGGGTAAAGAACTCTGAACCGAGTTTTTATAAGCTGTCGAACTGAAAAACTACGCCTTTATGAAGATAAAAGCGGATACAAGCTAAAGGATCCTGACACGTAGTATGTTTGTAGCAACATTCTTGTGCAGCAAGAATTTTTATTTGTATTTTATATTACTGTATATAATTTTTCTTTGCTGGTATATGTGTTTTATTTCCACTGGTGGTATTTTTGAGAGGAATTCAATATCAAATGCTTTTGTGATAGTTTGTTGTGGAGTATTTTATTGAACTCACCATGTTATCTAACTTTGCTAGCTTGTTTCTAGCTTTATTAACGTATACTGTACTGTGGTATAACTTGCTAAACATTTATTAGTTGAATTATTTCTTTCTTTCTTTTTTTTTGCAATTTCTAGAGCATCTTGCTATGAAGTTGGCTGTGAGATGAATCTGTTATTATCAGATACATACACTCTTTGGTGTGACACGTGTTTAGCTCTGAGTCTGGTCTGCCAGAGAGATGAACTTGGGTCTCCTGGAATGTGCGAGGCACAGAAGAATCCAGGTGTCTATAAGTCACAGACCAGACTGGGAATGTAATGCTAATGCAATTGCTAGTGTGTGTGTGTGTGTGTGTGTGTGTGTGTGTGTGTGTGTGTGTGTGTGTGTGTGTGTTGCACTACTCCTCACAAGCTTAACTTGCTAAAAGGCTTGTTGAAAAATGTCTGATGAAAGCACAGTACAAGGGTGAAGGATTCTATATTAATCTTCACAATACACTGTAATACAGTATATTAAACTGTGGCTTCTTGTGCCGCACCAGCTTTGTGTAACGTGCACTAACCAGTCTCAGACAGAAGCTTGATGGACTCCAGCACACGCTCAGTGTAGACCCCAGGTTCGTAGTTTTCCATCTCAGCATTAATGATGTGGACCACACGAGCAGCTCGGCCCCGGATTGCTCCAGCAGTTCGGTCAAGAGTGTCAACATCTCCCTCTTGCAGAGCAATTACACATTTGTTGACATCCTCAAGGATGTGGTTCTCTTTGGAGGGGCAAAAAAAAATGACAGTGAATGTAAGTGGAGGGTCCCAAGGCTTTCACTAGTATTCTATTTTTTAGATAAAAACAAATCCTTAGAAAATGACAAATGAATGTAAGATGTTGGTCCAAACTTATAAAGCAAAATGCAAACAAAAAAGCAAATGGAACAAGCCACACTTCAAGCAAAACAAACATACATTTGGTTATAGATTGTTTTGCTTTCTGACTTTGTGTTTTCTCAGATTTGCTCTATTGTTCTGTCTTTCTCAATTTTGTGGCTTCTTATGTTATTATCCAAACTTTTGTTGTTTTTCACATCAACCCTCCACAGAGACGTGCCTTCAGCTTGATGTTAAAGCTAACAGTCAGAAAATAAATCTTTGACTGTGAGTAAAAAAAAGTGGATCATATTCTTCAATTAGCCAATCAGTGGAAAATTTGTGCTGTATTGCCACATACCTGACACAGAAAGGAAGTCATCCACAGAGGTGATGTCATCCACAGCCTCAGTCAGGATGCGCACCTGCTTCTCCCACTGATCCTTGAAAACGTCCATGTTGTCCTGGGCCACCTTGCTTTGGGGTCGGGCAGCCAAAGTAAGGGCAGCATTGATAACCTGGCATAGAAGAAGGTCAACATACAGTAGTTACACAAAGTATGTACCAGCGGTGGGAGTAAGTCACACATGTGAAAGTCTTGACCTTCAAGTCTCAAGCAAGTCCCAAGTTACTGTGGTGAAAACCAAGCAAGTCAAGTCATATGAAATTCTGATGATCTCTCTCAGCTTTTAAATTAGTTAAAAGACAGTGGCCACAAAAAGTTGAGTTTTATTTTAAATGTTTATGAAAACTGCAGCTTGCTTATACCTTAAAAATCATTTTGATATCTATGAGGGGTGGAAGTTAAAAAAAATAAAAATTGAGGTGATAAAAATTCATGAGTAAGAACTTGTGAAACTTGAAAACTAGGGGGTAAAAAATAAATCATCGAGTGTTTTTTATAATTTTAAAGCAGATTTGATTAAAGCAATGCTGATATGATGAAAACAGAGCCATGTTTTAACATTTTCCCCATCTTATCATCTTATCATTCATCATTCAAAAATACAAAATTGGCCTCAAAGGTGGAAGTAACAAAAAAATAACAAGAAAAAAATGGAAGTTATGAAAATGTTTATGAAGTAATAATGGGAGTGATTAAATGTAGGTTAATTAAAAAATTGTGATAAATTGTTATTTAATTTACTAAATTTGACTGACATTTTATTTGAAAGTTTTGATAATCAGGTGGTTATTGTTACTGTCTACCATTCATCATTAACAACACTCAACTGACATTTATTGTTTACAGCAAGTAATTTTTGTTACTCCCATTATTGATTAGGAAGCATTATCATCATTTTTTTCAATGATTTGTGTTACTTCCACCCTTGAGGCCACTTTCTGTAAATGATAAATGGCAACTTTGTATTGTAAATGATGAATGAGGAAAGTAAGAAGAGGAAAATAATAAAACATGGCTCTGTTTTCATCATATCATGACTGTTTGAATCATACTGGCCTTACTTTATAATGGTGGATCCTAATAAAAACAAGCAAACAAACAAAAAATCAAATCACTTGAAAATGTATCACTGCCCTTTTCATTTCACAACCATTTTTACCCCTGTAGTTTTCAATTAAAACGTGCATTTTCATCACCTTGATTCTCATCAATATCTGACATATTGTGGCAATCAATAACAATCCTGCATAATAAACGACAAAGTACAGTGAGATCACGAGAGTTGCCCACAGGAGCGAGATTCATCATGGCAATTTCCCACTGCTAGTTATTTCTCCTATAAACAAATATATCATTAAGACCCAATCACTGATATACTGTATATAAACTAAAACCACAGAAACTGTTGTCGCCATACACTCAGATCGGTTCAGCAGAAAACTAGATTACATCACCAACTTGGAAAACTTTAACTGCTAAAGTTTTTACTGCTACCTACAGTACAACATGCCGCACCAAGTCCTCACACTTCACTCCAAAACACGGAGAGTGTTGATGAAATTATAATATAGCCACTTTGTATCATTTATAATATGACAGTGACCATAAAGCATGATAAGCATACGCTAACCACAACATTGGCAGAAATGATTTTAACAGTGTAGGCCCACAATTTAAATTAAAGGTATATTTAGAGGCATTTAAACAACAGAGAAACGAGTGGCATATCATGAGTAGGCCAACGTTACACCTGTAACACTTCAGCCATGAGCAGGCAACTGCTTATACGACCCCAAATCAGTCCTGTGATTGCCTGTAAGGCAAGTGTCGAATATCATCAGACTTACTTATCTTTAAACACATTGTCAATGTTGGATTAAAAATTAACACAAAGGCGTGTTTTCCAGAAGACCAATGGATGTATCAAAAAGATGAACTTTTTTTTTTACTGCTTTAAGAGAGCAAGGCCCTTTTCAGGGGGGGGGGGGGGGGGATTCTTTA
>JBBPCS010001159.1:0-25423 GCA_037974645.1 Hollardia meadi | reverse complement strand
CCCCGACTCCGGATCTCTATCTTTATAACTTCAAGAGTCTGATCTATGAAAGATAGAACATTTGGCTTCAAGCCAAAGAAGATCAACACATCATAGGATTTTAAAATCATTAATGTCTAAAGAGCTAATTATGTCCCTATATTCTCTTTTTTTAGATTGGCTTCACCCCGCTGAGACTTTTGACATCAACACTTATATATACTTATACATAAGAACAGGCAGTATTAATTACATCTCTATGACAGCTGGCATTGACTAGACGTTCCATTTTGTATTTATTCTTCCTGTTCATTAGATGTAGTTTTAGTTAAATTATTCTGATATAGCAAAAGAGACACTGTGATCTGGAGATGGCTGTTGCTGAGGTTGTGTATGTGTTTGCATATCTGAAGATAAGGAACCAAGGTTAACTCTATACAGAACAGATGAAAATATTTCTCTTTGTTCCACCCCCTCTTTGTTCCTTCTTCTAAGTCACAAAGTGTCTGTCTATTTTTGTTTGTTTTTTTGTTTTCTGTCTGTCTGCACATTGCCAAGAAGTATCAGGAGATGGTTTCTCCCCAAGTTTTCTGAGTGAGTGGGTCTCTGCAGGTGTGCATAGTGGGTCCTGCACATTAGATCCTGAATCTTAAATTCATCCTCCTTTCTTAATTTCTTCTTTACATTACTGTATCGGATCCCATGTGAAAAAGGCCTGCTCTTAACCTTGGAAACAATGTATCGATTTTCAACTCCTCCTTCACTTCCATCCAGAGAAACAGTACTACAAGGCCCACATAAACATTATTCATATCTCTTCCTCCCATTCTGCCAACCATGATTCTTGCTCTGTCATCTCTGGCTATTACAATTTCAAAAACCATAAAGATACCCCTTTGCGGTGAATTTAGAAGAGTTTATAAACACCAAAATATTTTGACTAGCGCTTCTATAAAGAGTTCTATATATGGAATGAAAGTGCTTTTTTAAGTCCTCACCTGTGGACATAGGCTGTCAATTTGGGTGGCAGCCATTCGAACCAACTTTACACCCTCTTCATTGTTGGAGATGGAGCAAGCCAGGTTGGCCACCTGAAAAAAAGAAAGCAGAAAGAGCACACACTGAGCCAAATGCTTTTTACCTGAAGCTCATGGGCACAAAAAAGTTCCCCCATTCCCACACAGGCAGGGTACTTCATACAAAACTTGTTTTTTCTCCCAAAACCACTTATATGACTTATTAATTTAACCCAAACCATGATCTTTTCCGAAAGCTAACCATGTAGTTTTCATTTCCTAAACCTGATCACATAGTTTTGTTGCATAAACTTAACCAAACTATGACTGGCAACCTAAAACATTTTGTTTTAAATACCATAAAATTTTCACTAGGTCAAAAAATTAAAACGCGTGAAGGTTCATCGCATACATCACTGTAAATGCTTTATGTTGTCACCTTTATGTCTATTCACCATGTCTCTCTTGTTGTCTATGTTCATGTTCTATGTCACACTTATTTTGTCTTGCTATTTCACCAATAAAAAAAAGAAAAAAAAGGTTTTTGAAGGTTCTGTGCAAGATCCACTCACCTAACACAATTTACCAAACATTTAGACTCTTGCTCTTCATACTATCCCACCTGACTGTCTAAGGGTTTTCCAGCAGAAAACTCCTCATATAATCACCCAAATGGTCTTCAAAGGCAGACTATCCATTTCCATGTACATAGATGTGAGACCAAATATACAAATAATGCGCACTCAAAGCACGGGCTGAGTCTGTCACTGAGTTTGTTGAAGCGTGCACTGCTACATCCTGTAAAACCACGCCCATCCATGTGAAATACTGTGTTTTTTGGGAGTCCCTAGGCAGACTCCCCACTGAAAAGGGTCACATTTTTTTTTCATGTTTGTCTTAAAACAACACTCATGTGCCCATATGAACATTGAAACAGTTTTTGTTTATCGCACATGTTGACATCTTCTGTCAACACTAGCAGTAAAGAAATCCTGGTCTCATGCATCTCTAATAGGGACAAGTAGCAGGGACAAAATCAACATATCATATTCATATCATCATATTAGCCTCAGCATAAGATTAGCATGCAGTTTTGGAAGAGTACTGTACATGTGAATTTTGGTTCTAACAACAGTACTTACAAGAGACTAGCATTAGGGTGAGATTTATTCACAGACTGTACGGAGAGAAGGAACGATAACAGGGACCAAAACGCATATAGGCACGTGAGTGTTGTTTTAAGATAGACACTAAAATATTATTAACATATCCTAATAATGTGTGGAGTAAATATGTAAAGTAGATACATTCCCGCTGTATATAAATAATGTACAATATATACTGTATGTTTTATAATGCTATCTGCAGCAATCGGAAATTAAACATTTGTCTTAGAAAATGGGGGAAGTGCCAAAAGTTGGTGTCTGCTCATTTGGTTTTTTTCACAAAACACTCAATTGAAGTAGATAGTGCACATCAGATTAGACGACCCCGGTGGCAATTGCCTTTTTGTGTTTGTGCTGGACAGTTTGTGGAAAGACATTTTTAGATGAGTGGTGGATGATATAGATGTTGTGTCAGTCCAACAGGTAGTGCATGGGAACAAATTTTTACTGACCCGTAATGGCACAGACCTCTGACTGATTGCATTACAATGTCTACACGGAGCAGGCATGCTCAAAAATTCAGGTCAAAAATGTGACGAGTGGAATGACATACCACAGGTTGGAATAAAGCGCTCAATAAAGCGTAATTGGATTAATTCAAATCCAAAATGGCCAGGTTCTTACTCATGAATAGCCATTTCCAGCATGCGTAAGAGGCATGATTAGCATGCTTGAATCAATAATGGTGTTGCAAAGAGGTACTATATTGTATAATTAAGGTGCCTGCTGTTTTTTATGTATGAAACAATCTTTACTTTGATAACATGATTCCAACCTGACTCCTTTATTGGAGACACATAGCTTTTCCCAGTAATTTTTTGAATCATTTGTCTAGCTAATTTGGGTACAGAGCTGCACTAATATCTTAGAATATACAGTATGTTTGTCAACAATTAATTTATTTGAAAATAATTAAATTTGATTAATGGCTTTTGAAGATTTTGTGATTTGGGATCTGATTGCAGTACATCATAAAGACTGTCCATTTGAAATCACAGATAAAGCAGGAAACATTATAGGCGTGTTAAAATATTTAAAACCACCACACACACACACACACACACATGCATGCTGTATTCCTCTCTGTATTCCCATATGTTTCTTCACAGTATCATTGTACTTCACAGTTAATATTCATAACTTCAAACTCTATATAATCCAATACCATCCTTAAGTAAATCAGATTTCAGCATGAGCCCGGGATTTGAAACTGAGCTAAACAGACACATGCCTGTTGGCAGCAAAAGGTGCCAGTCTGTATTAGCACTTCTAGCTCTCACATGTCACTGTTTGAGGCAAATTGAGGTAAATCAAATTTGTGTTAGAGGACTCTTGCTTAGAGCTCTGTCTCTTTACTCATGACAGCAATGAGCACATTGATGGATTGCAGCCCTTTATATGAAGCTGTCTGTGTATGTGTTTAAAGTGTGTGTGTGTGTGTGTGTGTGTTAAAGAGAGAGAGAGAGAGAGAGAGAGATAGATAGAGAGAGACAGACAGACAGACAGAGTGTGTGATTGAGAGTCAGATGAACGTGAGTGGCCCCTTAGAATTTAAAGGACTATTCCAGCATTCCAGTCAGTTATAGTTCCCTGCAATCACTTGCTATTTGATTATAGAGAATTTCCAGGAACCTTTATTGAGCTTTGACACATTTGACTTGACTTGACACCAATTTGAAATGAATGCAGTGCTGTCTCTACAAAATACTCATACAGCAAAGAAAAGGGTGGCCAATATAGGCCATTATTGTTTAAAATTCCCCTTTTACTTTAGTGGGTTACAGGCTGCTGGTGGAAGTATCCGGCCTTGTCTGTTCTTTTTTTTTTTAAATACAACTTGGAAGTAAATATAAAACTGAAAACATAATAAAATGTACCTTGAATAAAAAAGTCTCCATGAAGTAGCAGGCTTTCAAGAAGTAGGACAGAAGTGCAGCATTTTTTTTCTAGCTTTCTTTCAATTTACTGTACTGGTACCTGACCAGTAGAAAGCAAGCCGTCTTTTCTTCTCTAGTTCTGTTCAGGCACAGCAGCCCATGACTGCTTCAGTGTAGGCAAAGGGGCAAAGGGCTTTTTGGAGGCTGGAAACAAGCCCAGCAGGCACACTCCCTTTTACCCAACAAAGAGAGGTGGGACGGGGCCAGCACTCCAACATCCAGCCAAAACTACTAATTGCAATTATCTAAGGAAGTGCCTCTCTCTTTGAGGTTTTGTTTTTTCCAAAGAGAGGAGGGAAAAACCAAGACAGAAGGTTTGAGACTATACCGCACAAGCCTAATGCTGATATTCTCAAGGATGTTGGAACACAATGTGCAATTCAAAGAGGTGTGCCTGTGCTGGGCGTGTGTGTGTGTGTGAGAGAGAGAGAGAGAGAGAGAGACAGAGAGAGACAGAGAGAGAGAGATCCTTGCTGAATGACCATTCTTCATTTTAGCCTTGAACAAAGAACTATCGATTTTGTCCTTTTGGTCTGCCCTGGATAATCACTTGAGTTCTAATTTAATGAGGGTTTCCACTGCAGTTGGAAAAATGGGCATTCTCATGTATGCTATCTAAATCACCTGAATGGAGCTGAGTAACTGAAAATAGATCTAATAGTGTCATTTTCCCCCATTTTTTCGGCAGGGGGTTGTTACTGAGAACCTCAAATCTATTGCCAGGAAGCACTAAGGTTGGTAAAGCATTAAATGGCATCTTACCAGCCTCTCTTTTTTGCTATTTAGCACTCTCTGCTTACATTACACATAATCAGTTTATCTCCATTTCTGATGTAATGCCTACAACTTTAGACAAATTACTATTTTTCCTTTTTTTTAATGTTAATATTTGAACGTTCTGGAAGGAGTTGTTGTGCCAAA
This sequence comes from Hollardia meadi, assembly GCA_037974645.1. Classification (NCBI taxonomy): domain Eukaryota; kingdom Metazoa; phylum Chordata; class Actinopteri; order Tetraodontiformes; family Triacanthodidae; genus Hollardia; species Hollardia meadi. The sequence continues at coordinate 20,404 of JBBPCS010001159.1, read as the reverse complement.
AAGCAGGAAAGCTGAGCCAGAAGAAGACTGTCCTTGCTTTAATCAGGACGGTCAGTGACCCCCCTAAATCATGCCACTTCTATAGCCATTTCCGGCAGCTGCAACACAAATCTCCCTTCCAGCAACTAACTCTCAAGAACGACTAATAGAGACGGTGTCAGCCAAGGTGCTGGGCGCAGCAGCTTCAACCGAGGATAAAGCAGGAAGTGGAATTGAAAAGCAGAAGAATGGCGGTGTAAGAAGCAATCAGTGGGGATGACATTTTAAGTTACGTGATGTAGGATGGAAGCACTTTGTTCAATTAAAAGTCTGTCATCTTGATGTTTACTTTGCATTGGGGTGTTGATGAGGACTTTGTTGATCTAGGCTAAATGGTTGTGGTTTATCTCTTTCAAATGCCAAAAAATGCAACAACAAAAAAAATTGTCACTGACTTTTTCAGCTTCCCCTCTCGCACACAAGAGCACTGACATGCACTTACACACACAGTAAACAAATCAGTCTGTCACCATAGATGGAGCAGAACACGTAACAGGGGAATACAGAATGCAGACTGTGAAACGATTACAGGCCTAACCTCAAAGGAGTACTTCTATTTGTTCTAGTCATGAGCTGTCGTGCTCTCCAGCTGTGATGCCTGTATGTACAATGTATTGACTGGAGGTGACATAAACAGGTTAAGGTGCATCACGTTAGGTAATGCCAGATGTCAAGGTTGTGTGAAGTTCAAGTCTATAAGGGATATCAAGCAGCAGAGTGGATGACCTTCTGTGACCGGCTATAAACCACGCCTCTGAAAATCAATCCCCATTAAGGAGAGAAGTGCGTATCACCTCAGGAAGAAAGCCCACTGGGCTTGCAACAACATCAAAAGGCATGCCAGACCTTGGAGCATATTAAACAAGAAAAGTGTGAAATAACAACAACAAAGGCAAGACGTTTACGAGCATGTTCACCATGATGAATGGTTGTGATTTCCATTCTACACTTTGATCTTGGTGGATCAAATTTAACATCATGACCTGTAAAAATTATTTAAAAAATTTAAAAAAAAAGTTTTTCCTAATTGAGAGATACCAGTGTGTTCATATGTTTGTGTTCATAGGAAATGACAAACAGGAAATGCCATTTTAATAACACTTCATAAATCTTCATCTTAATATAACAAATTATAACGAAAACTAATGACCAAACGGACTCTTCTTTTCTTTTAGGGAATGGCTTTGTGAGACGCTTTGATTACAGATTGCTGTTTAATTGCTCTTTCATACCCACACGCACCCTTGCAAAGTGGACCTAAATTGTAAGTGACTCTAATGTAATTAGGAGTTCGCTCCATACGTTCTAACTTAGAATGGAAATAAGTTCAAGTTACTGTTTACTAAGTGACAGGTCTACTAATATGTAGCTGACTGGGATACAATCCCAGTGTAGGATTGTAACTTCATGCATACAGATGCAGCTGCTGCTACCAGACACACACACAGTCATTATTTGTAATACCCAAATCTTTATGCCCTAATAGTCCAATAAAAACAATATGGCTACATGTGAAAAAGAAACAGCAGCAATTAATTCACATAGCAACTCTGTGTAACTTTGATAAGCACGCAGCAGTTAGCTTGCCAACACTGCCATTAAAAATCTGTAATATTAGCTGCCTGCTGGGTAGTGAGAATGAATACAGATCATGTTCTTTGTCTAATGTTCAGTGGTGAAGTTTTGGGTTTAGAAGCGTTTCAGTGGCAGAGATAAATCAAAATGTTTCAGAGAGATTGTCAATACTGTGCTGCAGCAATCAACTATATGAGAAAAAATTGTTTTGGGAACATTAAAGCATATAAAACTATTTTAGTAGACACCTAAAATAAAAACATTAACCTCAAAATGAGCAAATGTCCACTTAAAAGTTAACGTGAACACTTAAATTGTCAAAGTAAAAGTACAGTGTGAAAACAAAACTACCTCAAATAAAATACATTACTAATTTTTATTAATTAAAGCAAGTACAGCTTCTCATTCTGTGCTGCTTCACTGTAAGTGACCAAGGTGTTTGAAAAAAAAAAAAAATCAGGTTAAGACATCCACAAAGGCCCCTTGATAGCAACATGGAAGTTCACTGACCAGATTTCATAGGGTCAATGGATCCTTAACAAAGCACACATTCCCTTTGACCAAACCTTTACAATAGGAACATGTACAGGTGCGTGACATTGAGCTCAGCATGTGCACAGGGGGTATGGTGGGAGTCAGGAGGAAATGAGACAATACACTCTGAAATACACTCATTATAGTCATATGTCATGAATTTATTCCACAGAACAAAATCATTTCCATTGATTACCCTTTAATGTGTTTAATGCTGCTTCTCAGCGAGTTGAATGATTAAGCTTGCTTTTTGACAGCACTACCTATTAATTGAGTACTCACTTGCTTTGTTCACTGTCTGTCCTCTTGTATGCGTTCATTTAGACATGCATGTAGACTTACTGTGGTCCTTACAGTCTGCAGCATCAGAAGTGTGTACATCAAGTACTTTTTTTAGAAGAAAGAAAACATTAATTCTATTGCTTGAGTGATTTTAACACTGATAATAAAGCTCCAACTTCAACTGAAACAAAATACTTACGAGAAAACACTTAATGCTTCGAGAAAACAAGCCAACATTGCGAGTGGAACTAAAATCTAAGATCCAAAACTAAATAAGAAACTAAAATGGTATGGTACGATCAGTAGCTAATAATTATTAGCTAGTTATAAAGAAGGAAGAAAATGACTGCTGTGGCTGCACTTTTTTGTTTTACTTCTCTTGTGTCAGTTTGATTTTGAATCAAAACTGTAACCACACCTTACCCACAAAAAAGGATAGCCTACCCAATCACATCATGGTCTCTGTGACAACCATGACTGAGCTTGCATGAAAGGCTGACAGAGTATGATTTACAGTGGTCGTTTTTCTGGAGCTGCAGCTGAGGATTGGGTATTCCTGCTCATACCATGACTTGCTTTTCGATAAATATGATAATTTGCTGCAGGCTGGGGAGGTGAACCAGCACTGCTAGCAGGGAGAGGTTAGAGTTGTACCCGAGACAACAAGCACAAATACATGCACATAGCCGCAGATGAACAAAAACACAACACCGGAAAGGAATGTGGAGGCACTTGATGTAAAACAATAGAAGATGCTAGCAATCAGTTTGCAGCCGTCTGTAGTTTGCTTGTTCCTCCCTTTGTATGTGCTAAATGTCAAGGACCAGTGGCTTTCAGTGACCACATCCTTTGAGGCTTCAAAATGTGATATATTTACATTCAAATTTGAATGCCTTAATAAAGAAGGCCATAGGAAGAGAGGATGAGCATCTAGAGAATAATCTACAATATAATTTTTTTTTTATTGAGCTCAACAAGGGACACAGAGAGGTAATTGAAAGCAATATAAACAAATCATAAAGTTAGATGGACAGAACCGACTTGGGACAAGGATATTTATGTGTTTGTGAGTGTAGGTATGTGTGTGTATGTCTGCACATGCTCTAGATGAGAATCTTATAGCTTCGATTTAGAGTCTTGGATACTGGATTATCTTGTTCACAATGCTGTAAATGACAAGGCGTTAAAGAAGGGAGAGAGAGGGGAACAAATGGCTGATTCACTTTCCCTCAGGCAGAGGGCAACTATTCACACTTCCTATTGGTCTTGGTGTCTTGCTGCTTTGCTGCATTCCAGTCCCGAGGAGCAAAGGCTGATTTCTCTTCATTCTGCTACAAGCACTAAATCGCACAGGGGAGTGTTAGCACCACCTATATAGTCAAAAAGTAGTGTCACCCAGGTAGGCAGTACAGTAGTTTGCTCATCTTACAATATCTTTAGCCTTTTGCTCAAGCTGGTACTGTAGCCAAAGGGGCCAGACCGTCTCTCTCACAGTTCCTATCCATTCCTCTTTCCCCGAAAAAAAAGAGCAGTTAGGGCTGTTTCAACTGAAGTATTGATTTCTCTTCGCTTTCTCTCTCTCCCTTTCCCTCCCTTTCTAAGCGTGCTAGCCAAGCAGTCAGGCTTGGCACCAAAACATAATTATGAAAATGGACCTCTGGGTTGTTTCTTTTAATCTATCTGTACATTCCACAATCCCTCTGCAACAGAAGCTATTTAAAAACTGTTTCAAGGGAATTGAAATGTTTAACCCACTGTACTGTAAAGATGGGTACTTATTGGTGGCACGACATCAATTGCTGCCCAAAACAGGTGTGTAACAGAGGCATCACTACTTTTAGCCAAAGTTATCAAGAAATGCCAACACAATCCAGACGTTGTGTGTGGTTAGCAGACCCACAGACGTCTAACAACCAAGGCAGAAAGAGATTTTGGTTTTAGTTTTTGTCAAATTTGGCATCAATTTGCATAGAGTGGCACCCATGAAAAAGTGCCTACAGCAATTGCTGCCCCCTACCCAACTTACAGTTAAATGGCCCTTGAAACCAGAATGACACAGCTCAAATCAGATTGTTGATCGTGAAGAAGGCCTGACAGCTGAAACGTCATCAGAGTAAAGAAAAATGCATATGGAGCCACTTTTGTTCTGTTTTGAGAAAGCCAAAATCAGGCCTGTTTTCAAGACATTAAATGCTGCAGCACGATGTAACATACCGTAACTGCAGTATCAAAACTGCTCCCTTCCTCAAGGTGCAAAATGCCATTAAGTAAAACATATATTTGGACTGACTCTCTGTACTATTTATTACAGATAGAAAATTAATTATTCTTATAAGGCAAGATTTGTTCTGTAACAAAGGTCATGCAAGATGGGAGACTTCTATATTCAAAATTTTAGTTGTTGAGAACATTTGTGTTGTAATCTATATTATCATAGTTGCATTTGGCCTTTCGTAGATTGAAAAATTATCACCCTACTTCATACAGGACTAGATTCTCAGTTGATCCAAATGATCTATAACACCATAGTCCAATCTCAGACAAAATGTGAACACGGCAAGACCTTGACATTTCTCCACATCACATCCCTCTGCCTCCTCACATCTGTTTAAGGCACAAGAAAAGCATGATTAGTCCTGTTAGATAATAGATGCACACAGTGGGAAAGGTCAGCTGTTGTCGGCCCTTAATGCCTCAACATTTAAATTGGGGGATGGGCAAAGAGAGATGAAATTTCAAAAATTATCAGGGAGGAAAGGGGTTGGTGGCACTGATGGTTTATAAGAATTGATAATTACTCATTCGATGTCATACACATGTGAAGCATGGGGAGAAATGTAAACATCACCGCTCAGGGACCAAAAGACTTTGTTTTACATACTTCCATCTGCTTTCAAAAGAAAGAGGGAAAATGTCAGCTAATGTAGGATGTCCTATGTGAATGCTGAAACTCATATTAAAGCAGAAATGAACTGACGTGACTGATTTTATTAGCGTCACAAAATTTTGCACCTACTTTTTCTTCAGAGCCCCTCACAGAGCCCAGATGCATCAGATGGACCTCTTGATCTGATCTGATCTGATCTGTCTGGTGTATTTGTACCATAGGATGTCTAAATGTGCTGGTGGAAATGCCACGTTGATTCCTGTGCTTTCATATTAATGCATGTGTGATTTTCTCTCAGGCGAGAACAGACAAGTGTGAAGCTGTGAATGGCCATCATCACAGTGTGGCACTGTAAGCAGAATTAATAGCAATTATAATAGTCTCCATCCTGTTAGCCATTAGTCCTCCTTCATCTTCAAATATTATTCCTAGTTGGGTGTTAATAAATAACAACTCATGTATAATGCAGTGTGCACTGAGCTCTTGCAGATATTTGGGCAGTTTTGTAAGTCTGATCTCTGTGGTGATGTACAGTACACTGCAGCACATTGTGTATCTTGTGTAACAATTTTCCTGCAGAGTGATAAAGGCCTGAGGTAATGAGACAGTGAGCATTTAAGAAAAAAAATGATAAAAAGGAGATCTGGAAACTTTTTCTAAGACCCATTTTATATTCAGATTATTTCCTCTCCAGACACTTCATACAGCAGAATTCTGGTCACGTTAGACTGAAATAAAATCATTGTCAACATTTAATTTTCCACATTAATGCCTGTATAACGAAATATTTTGTACTGGGACTGTTGCACATACTGTATATATTTGATTGATGTCAGTTTAACAAAAGACTGTTAAGGAGCTTCAAATTATAACAATAATGTTTTGGCACACTTTTAGGACATTTACTGAAATAAGAAATGAATCACAGCAAATCTAAGGACCCAGTGACCTGTCAAAATCAAATTTGCAATCACCACAAGCTTTGATGAAGTGGCTTTTGCTAATTACTTCATTATGGAGCATACTTAACTTTTGCCCTCGGTTGCCAATTAATGTGAACCCTTGAAACTCCCACAGCGCCTCCCCCCTCCTGAAACCAAATGTGTTCTTACATAGCAACGATAAACTATAAATTGTAAGTCCAATAAATTTAGGATTGATGTAATTGCGCTTTAGGAACTGAACAGTGCTACACCTATTGCTCCTTTGGGAGTACTGTATGGACATTTCCAGAGTAAATAATGCTCACACTCTCTACGACTACTTTCCACCTTGAAAATACTCTTTTGTATACAGAACTGATTAAAACATGTTGTCGTCATCAACGGGGTTTAAGACACGGTTGCCTTAATGTTATGACCAGCTGGGGTCCAGCCTGTAGCATTTAAGGTTATTTCAACAGTATAACAGATGACAGGTTGTGGGAGTCACCATCAGGGCACATTCACAGCTGCTGTCCCAGAGGTGTTGTTGCTGCACTGTGTAATTGCATAATTGTCTTAAAATCAGGCTGTCTGTTTTGGCTGCAGAGATGGACTTCGAACAACACCAAGTTAGGTTCATGGGTACAGATCCTGATAAAACATATAGTCTCAAAGCGCTCTACAGTGGTTCATGTAAAGGTGACAATAACAGCTTTTGTGTATATTCTGAACAATTGTAAATAGATAAGCGGACTTCTTGTCTGTCTGGCAGAAAAACACTGTATTTCTGTCACTGCGCAGATCGAACTCAGATGAGCCCTTCAGCCATGGTTCAATTTTGTAAACATCTATCGCAGTGGGACAGTTCCCTGTTTTCAATTTCAACACCACACTTCCCTTTTCTGTTTTCCAGTCCTATCAACATAGTCCTATGTTTATTTTACCTCATTATTAACTAAAAACAGTTATGTCCACTGACATGTGCACATCACACTGCTAACAATCTTGCAATGCATTGTGTCACATTTTATAGTTTCATGTGCAAGTGACCATTGTAGGATTTACATATGATACATAAGGACAATGAGCACTTAACTATAGCACTGAACATGCTTTCAGTAATCTGTTTAAGTAAGATACACTTATTGTAAGTCAGTTAGAACAAATGGATGTAATATAATGATTCTTTAGTTTCCAAAATCCCAATGTACTGTTCACTATAAAGTAAAACTACTGTCTATGATAAAGGAAGTATGAATGAGTAATGACTTTGGACACACATGTGACGATTGACGCTGCATCCATGTACTAAACATAAACCTTGACGAAAACACTACACCCTTATGCTCACCACAAATTACTGCTACTTAGTTAACCACATTTAAAATGCAGTCACTTAAAACATTTATAAGCAATACAGTGGCCTGGCATTGTATCTCTTGGAAGTGTGAAGGTGCCAAGAAACCAGACAGATAATCATATAATTTCAATGGTTCATTGAATGGACTGTAAAAGCATACATTGAGAAAGTTTTAGATGTGTGACTGGAGAAATGCACCTCAGTGAAACACAGGAAGTTGAGGGAAAAACGACATAGCAACAACTAACGCTTATGCTAAATTGCTCATAAGAACTGGGAGGAAATCTGCCAAAAACCTTTGCCATCCAGATGAAACAGAGTTTCAGGGTAATTGGCTGGAAATGGTAGAGCAAAGAATTCTTGGATTATTTGCCATGGTAACAGTTGTCTCTTCTCTTCAGCTAACGCTGTTGTGCAACTTTAGTCTCCTCATGTTTTTCTCTTTACTGCTGCCCCTGTTGCCAGAATTAATTCACTGGAGCAAGAACTGAATTCTAAACTGAATGAAGTGTGATTATATGAATTTATATGCTGTGGGCAAAAACTGTGAAGTTGTGCTTCAACAGCATTTGGGTAGCATTTCATTTGACAGCACAGTAATTACAAAGAACTTACTACTTACTGAACAGTTAATGACCGTACAAAAGACAATTACATGTTTACATCAGAGAATATTGTAATTTCAACAGTAATGTAATTAATACGTATTTTTTACAAAAATGGAAGGATCTTTTTTTAACATACAGTAATATGTAGAGCAGTTACATAGTAACAAGCAGTCAAATTTAATTAGTACAAACCTAAGTAACTGTTATTACTTCCCAAAAATAATTACCTGGGTAAATGTCTGAGTACAAGTATATAAGAAGTATATCTGGGCTATTAAATCATGTTAGCAACACAGTGTTTTTGTTTGCTGGGTCAAAGTAAATGTGCCTTGGGTTAAATGACACTTTAATCTTTTGGTGGCGGGGTTCCACAGTGACCTAGTCTTAGACCTGAGGGTCCCAAGAGCCCACCCCGAGAACATCACTGTGCGGTGGCCTGAGCAGGGAGTGTGCATGTGTGTTGGGTGGGGCAGGGGGCAAAGTGCCAAATTAGCCTCCATTTGAGGCAGAGCCACATCCTCCCCTTCATTTTCTCCTCTCTCCACCCCACCAAAAGTGAAGCTCCCCTCTGGAGAGAAAACGGATGGCTCCTTCTGCTCCATTAATCTAATGACAATGCCCTGTGACTAAGACCAGCTTAGCAGGCATTGCTCATCCCCATTGGCTCCTCTTTCACTTAGCAGGCCATCTATGCATGAATGCAACAGGGGCAATGACAGAAAGGAAGTGGAGAAAGAAAATAAAGAGAGACGGAGATGCTGCAAACAATGGCAGATTATATTGCACTGGTGTCCATGGTTACCAAAGGATGTCACATACGAGTACTGATAAAGGTTTTGATGAACTGTATTTAGTAAACTGTCAAAATAGTTCTAGGAAAAGTCTCTTTCCCAGGTTTGTGATTATGAGAGTACCTGGACGAGTAACAATGCAGGACACTCTGAGAGAGAAAAGGAAAGTAACAATTACATCAACAAATGATTTATATGAGATGCATGAAATCAGAAGAAAAAATAAATAAATGTGAACACTATGAGAACTGTGAATGACTGCTAGACAACTCGCAACAGGTATCATTTTGTCTTTCTAATTCATGGTAGAGAAATTAGCTCTTCATCATCTAGCAATTAAAGCCATTCCAGTGCAAATCCTCTCATTGCTGCTACTGTAACCACTGTGCATCACAGTGGAGAAAGTGAATGAGTGACAATTTGCGTAATTACTACTTTTCTGACAGAATTAATGCACAAACAGGCAATCTGGTATTGCATCATTGCAATAACAGCGGAGAGGTAGAGTTTATACGGGAAGCCAATCACTGGCTATTCAAGATGCATCTACAGCAAGTTTAATTCAGGGTTTAGGTGACTATGATGTACTTTTAGTCCAGCACTGTGGAGCAGGTAGTAGAAACATATCCTTCCATCTGTCGCCTTTGGGAATGTCACTGCTTTTTGGTTTATGTGTTGCTTGCTGATGTCCACAGGAGCACAGGCTCTTTGTATGTTCGCCCTATGTCTCATAGGAGAGATGTCTGTTTCCGCCTAACCTCCAGGGAAATAGCGACCAGAAGTTGGCTGTCAAATAGCAGAACTGCTGGCCTGGAAAAGCATTGGGTCATTATGGAAAAATAGGCTTCCCACACAACAAGAGCAGACAGGGCTTCTTAACTAAACGTGTGACACTGAGTCAAGCTCACTGCCAAATATTCTTACCCACATTTAGAGTTGATGTAGCAAATCTGTTCTGGGTGTGACATTGCTGCATAAACCCATGTGAACCTACGGCAATGACTAAAGTTATTGATGACAGGAAGCGATTCTCTCATCCCCTGAGGTCAAGGCAATTCAACTTTATTTGTATTATCCTAATTTGCTGTGACAAAAGCTTCACAAGGCTTATATTATAAAACGTGATGAAAATGACAACTTGCAACCTTAATGATTGGGATGAATAAACTGGAGTGTGCAAGAAGAACTACCCTATTCAGCTTCAAAGATGGGGTTCAGCTTATTTGATGAGTCCCACATCTCCCATGATTCTTGCAATTTTGGGTTAAATGCACTAATTGCAAGTCATGCAATGTAATGTAACGGTATGTCCTACAAACTAGTACAACTGTACTAATTTAGGTTGCTGACATTTAACTGTAATGTTCTAGTGATGAAATTCTAAGACAATTATAAGAATTCTGATTACTTCCCCTTAAAGATAAGACTAGATCTGGTCAAAATAAAGGTTATTTACAAAGCATCTTAGCCCTTAAGAGAGCTCCTGAGACAAAAAAAACAACTGTTAGGAATAGGGAAGACGTTCAAGAGGTTAAAGAAGAAATATTCTACAGTGAGTGAAAGAAACGCTACACATTAGCTCGCACAGGGATAATGTTTGTGGTCAATTTCATTAGAGATGTGCTCACATCACCAACCACACAATAACGCTATAACACCAGAAATGAAACTGACTACAACACTAACACTTACTGCACTAACAGTGCAGAAGTGATGACTTGGGTCTGTTGCAACCTTCCAGCAGAGTGATCGTACTAACAATTACAGCGCTTTCACAGTCCCCCTCTTCCCTCTCATTTTAAAATTGCAACACATACCATTGCATTTCACACTGCTCACTGGTGCGAACAACCAGAGGGAATGAGGCGTATCTGCTGCGCTGTATTCTCCCACTCCTTTCCTCTTAAAATGTTTTACACTCATTAATATCAAATTATGGTGGCCGAGAGAGCTCAATGCACTGCAACTTAAAAAAAGCATATGCACATAGACAAAACACTAGCAAATCAAGACATCTTCAGCAATTTGACAAGCGCTGAAAACACTCACAAGACAACCAAATACACAAATGCGCTGCAAATTGATAAAACACAGCACATTCTGCAAATACAGGAAACGACAACAGAAGTGTTTCCAGAGGACAATAAAGTGCTGAACAAGACTTGGACATGCTTGTTGTTGCTACAGTTTGTGACTTATCAAGTTTTTGAAATTGGGTGGTGCACTCTGTAAACCTATTTCCTTTTACGAAGATGGCGAAGGAATGACCTGGCCTACTCTAGGCTCTGACTGGCCAGTACTTAATTAGGTTTCGGCATGAGGAGTGATGAATGGTTAGGTTTAGGGTAATATTAAAGTAAAACAATCAGAGGCAGACTAGGGCAGGCCATTCCTTCGTCAACATAGGAAAACAGATTGCACTGCATGTAGTGTAGACACTTTGAGCAATAGCACAATATCAGTCGCTAACATTGACATGAACAGATGATACACAAGTCACAAATCGTAGCAACAATCGTAGCCAACCTGTGTTCAGTTCTATAGTGTCCTCTGGAAACACTTCTGTTGTCGTTTTCTGTATTTGCAGCGCGAATGTGAGTTGTGTGTTTGCCTTTTTACAGCGTGTTTGAGTATTTGGTCGTGTTTTTCTTAAGCAGCTGTGTGCTGAGCTCTCTCGGCCACCATATCAAATAGATTGACCATTCAAATGTTTTGTATACTTCTTAAGTATGGCTTTTTTCTTTTTTTCTTTTAGTTTATTCAATTACTAATTATAATTATTATTCACTATATAAAAATAGTATTAATTATTTAAATAATATTCATAATTACATGAATATTATTCAATAAATTTACAATTAAACAATAGCATTCATAATGTCTTAATAGGGACCAAATTATATTGATACTATGCCCATTATCACTAAGATTGCGTTTTTTTTCTTTCTTTTTTTGATCAGCCAATCACAGGTTTTAAAAGTATGTGTCATACATAGCAACAAAGTCAGCCACACCTCACTAAGATAAAAGTCTCTGTCTCTTTCTTGCTCAGAGTTGCTCTGAAAAGTATCTTAAATTACTCAGAAGATAGGATTCCTTGCTGCATATTCTTAGGCTAAGTTAGGAGCTCTCCGAGAGTATTCTCAGAATTTTTGTGAATGCAGCCCTTGGTCATCATCTTATAAAGCAAAAGATCCCCCCCCCCCCCCCCCCCCAAAAAAAAAGAGATACAAATAAAAAAGATGTACAGAATCACATGTAGGATATATAATAAAATTATGCTGCAGACAGTTACTGAAGGTATCTACATTTGTATTTATTTGAAGGCCATAATTGAACCTAAAATGTCTTTTTGTTATCTTTTCTACTCAACTCAAAGTTCTCCAGTAATTAAAGGATCTAAAGTGTTTTAACAAAGGTCAGTTCATACAGTATAAATGAACTTTTTTGGGATACATTTGATGATATAAATATAAATCAAACTTGGCATCTATTATGGCACTTAAGCTATGAAAGTTATTTTTCTTTACAGTAAAGTTTGTCAAAGAAAATCATCTCTGCATACTTATCAAGGGTCTGAAACATCCCTGGAAACAGCTTCTTGCCTTTTTAAACATTGTTCAGGGTAGAAATGTTTCCACTGTGATGACTCAGTCTTGATGGAGTGTTCTTCTGCTTTAATACCTAGGGTTGTGTTAGTTGCCATGGTGAGAGAGGAAGCAGGAGCGGATAAATTATTTAATTATTAACCGAACAAAGAGCAACATGAAACATGATTTGCCATTATGAAGGGCAGAAAGGCAATGATAAAAAAAAAAAAAATCTACTTTGCTATATAATTTTTTTGCCTGTTCTTGCAGGTACAGTAATTATATTGTAAGTGAAAAAAGGCAATTACAATTTTTTTTTTGCATTGTTCAAGGTGGCAACTGTCAGATTGTCTGATGTTAGCAATTATACGAAGTGATACATTTGTAGAATGCATGCATCCAGTTGTGACCACCTAGAAATTGGCAATAGTCTTAGAAGAAATAAAACTATGATTATCTCACATATACATGTGGGTTAATCAACTGATGCAACTGTATGTGCATATCATTTTCTGCATCGTAAAGAAAAACATTCACTTACACTGATTTCTGGCTTTTAACCAAAGGACAAAAGATATAGTCGCACACCCTTCTTGCATCATGGCTACAAGTGTGGACTATCTTCTGAATTGCTGTCATTCTACACTGCAACAGGCAGTGTTTAAAAATATTGTGCCGTTACTTCTGTCTTCATTTCAACTTATACAATAAATCACAAAATAACCTTGAGCCTACTTGAATACTCATGCTCTGACATCAGCAATGTGAATGTGAATCACCATCTGCCATTAAAACTGCCTTTACAGCAATGTAGGTGGTGACAATTTTCTGTTGTACACGGGACTTTTTAACCTTCGCTTTAATAATGGTGAAGATATTTTATTTCCTTGTGCATACAAGTGTATGTGTTTGTGTGTGCATGTGCTTGTGTGCGTGTGTGTGAGACACATTTTCATCCGTGTGTGTGAGAGACAGAATTTAAGTCTGAATTGTCTTATGGCTTAGCAGACTGCACATCAGCCCACAGCCAACACCACATCTGTGTGAGACAGCTGTATGACACCCAGATGTCTGCACTCACATGTCCTATTGCTTTTCCAAGTTTACTCATATAGTCAAATAGCGTTTTAGCTCTGTCTAACATGTGAAACGATCACCCCTGTGGCTGCCTGTAATGCAATAAGATCAGACCAATGATTGCATATGGATCAAATGAACCCAAAATAATACACATTACACTCGCAACAAACAATGTATCACATTATATGCTCTCATAAATACATACAGTATTGTGCACAGAAAAGAACAGTTACAGTACAAAAATTAACAATATTAGATAGTCCAGTGAGCTGTGTTTACTGTAAGCATCCTGGGGAAGAGCAAGCTACTGTGGCTAACTCCGGGTGTTGTGGTCTGATGATCTGAGCAGCTAGCAGGAGAGCGAGGAATGCCTTGTGTGCTTCTGTGTGCTCGCATCATTTGCATACTCAATGAATCGGATCAAAGACGTGTGTGATGAGCAGTGCCTGCCTCATGAATATGCACAAGGCAATGTTCTGCTTGCATTTTGAGTCCATTTGGCCCTGAGCTGCACTGCTGTATTTTTCCTCTTACTTCCACCTTGCCCAGGATATTTTCTTCACCTGTGACCTTTGCTAAACAAACCACACTTATCTGCCTTAACGTCTTGAAAGAAATTGGGAAATGGAGAAGAGAAACACAAACACAAAAACTGCTGAGGAGAGAGATAAGACTACATTGGGTCAGAGAAGGAAGGAAATTAAATTAGGTACAAGTCCTGTTTGTGCTTGGCTGGATTTATGTTCCTGCTTTATTTATTTCATTTGAGGAAAAAAGTGGTAGTGGTAATAGCAGACATATGGATATGTTAAGAGCTGTGGTCATTAATTTCACAGGTAAAAAAAGGATATAACTAAACATCACGCTTCAAAAAGGATAATTTGAGAATGGTCAAATAGAAACAACAGAAGGCACAATGGCTAAGGACCACTTGTAGGTGGGATGTCACGCAAAATAAACTATCTCTGCTGTTTACATTTGCCCAGACTCAAATAAAAAAATTTAAAAAATGAATGGAATTATTTCCTGGGTTCCTGGGATTTCACATGTAAATGTATATTTGAATATAAATAACTGTACATACTGCTTTATTTTTTATATCTTTATTTTATATTTATATATCTATATAGTGTATGTGCTGTGTGTGTGTGTGTGGAAGGCAGAGGACTACACACTTCATTTTGTTTGTTGTTGTACAAGGACAAATATATTTTTTGATTCATTAATGTGCAAAACTGGGACAAATGTTACCGGCTTTTGTTTATAGATTTTATTGAATCTATAAAAACACCTTTTTACATTTATGTGCTATAATTCTTAACATTTTATTACATATAACGCAGGCTGTTTTACAGCTGAGCAACTTTTAGAGGACTTTAGACTTTGAATATTTCATCATAAGGATGAGGAACTTTTTTTCCTTAATGACCCCCCTCCTTGTCCTCCCTTTTTAATTGTCTTAATCATCTAAAAAGAAGGATCCCAATTATCTATAGTGCTCCTCAGTCAAGCAATGCTTCTCTGTTGGTGCCAGAATTCCCTTCCTCTCCAAACCTGTCACTCCACATTTGATAAGGAACAAATCCCTCTCTACCCATCTTCTCTATTGTCTCATGATTATTGAACAATTGCTAGTGTTTGTTACTTGATATCTTCAAATTGCTATGGCGATTAGGGGAGGGATTAGGGCAGAGTTGCTCAACCCTAGCTTGAACCCTGGGACAAAACATTTGGTGGCTTGACGTGCAGACCGCCAATTTTACTGGAGTCTCATATATTCATATTTGTTTGATAGAACTTCAATTTGATTTTCTTTGTTTTTAGTTTTTGTTTTCCCTTACTTCTTTATCTCACTATGTCATTGATTAAAGCAAGGTGCAAGTTACAGTTATTGATACTTTTTATTAAGCGGCACACAGCGAGACAAATTTAGTCACCAGAAGGGCAGTCATGTTTCATATGAAGCACATCATAAAGGTTGTGGAAATGGATATATTTCCACATATATTTTCCCAGAGGACCTGACCTGTAATATATTGCACTTGATTCTTCTCCTGGAGGTTTTTATTCACTCACCTAATTAATCAGCGGTGGGTGGCGCCTGTGGATCCCTAACTTGCATTATTCTGCATTTGTACTGTGGTAAAAAGCCGTGGCTCTAATTAGGAGAGATGATCTATTTTCCATAATGAGAATTGATGGCTTTTCTTCTGCACCACCAAACATTTTCTCTATTTCCTCACTCTTTCTAACTGAGGCCACCCATTCTCTCTTACTCTCCCACACAGACACACTTCAGAGCTATATGTAGAAAAGGACTAAATGAAGCACTATGTGATTAATGGACTTAATTTCCAGCAGATTTGACTTTACGGTGACAGCCCACTTCAGCTCGAAAGCTTTCTGATTATTAGATTTAAGCCTGTTTCAAAAAGTCAAACAGCCTACAGATGAATGTCCCTCCCTGTCCTCTCGTAACCACCCACAGTTTCTACCTGTCCTTCTCACAAGCTTTACATAAAAAAGAAAACAAAAAGAGAATAAATAAGTGTAAAACTGCACTAATGAGACTATTTAGTTTAAAATCAGACATCACTTATAGAAATCCTCCTGTAGAGGACAGATGGAGCATCCCTGAATTGTAAAACAGTGAGCCCATATATACTATAATCTTATCACCTCCCATGGGTGTCAGAGCCTCCTAATCTTCGAACACAAAGGCAGCCGCTCTCTATGTGGCTTTGCAAGTCTGT
Organism: Hollardia meadi; assembly: GCA_037974645.1. Taxonomy (NCBI): domain Eukaryota; kingdom Metazoa; phylum Chordata; class Actinopteri; order Tetraodontiformes; family Triacanthodidae; genus Hollardia; species Hollardia meadi. The sequence goes on along the minus strand of JBBPCS010001159.1, from coordinate 3,982 downwards.
GCTAATGCTGTGTAAACATTGCTGCTGCTGTTTGCCACTAATTTAGCATGTGTTAATATTACATGAGACAGAGGGCCCCTTTGATGATGTAAGGGAACACTCAAAGTAGGGCTTTCTACCTCAGGGAAGGGGAGACGGGGCTGTGGAGCAGCTCCTTCGAGATTTGTTTCACTTCCGCATATGCAATCCAACTTGTTAGGAGTTGAGCAGTTCATTTTTGTGCAGTTGCATCACAGAGGAGGATTGTTCTGGTTTAATATCTCATGATTTGGCAATAGGAAATAATTAAATGCATACAGTAAAACATATAGGAGCTGGCTAATGGCAGCTTATGAATTTGTTTGAAAAAACTTGCTCTATCAGGCATAATTAATGAAACAGCAGCCCAGTTACAGTAGTAGATGTGCCTACAGGAAATTAAACTCACAGTTTCACTCTTTCACTTGTGTGCTTAAACCAATTCTCCTGGTCTGTCAGGGGAGTACGTCCAAATTTTGTTTTCTGGAAAACATCCTTTATTACTGCTGCACCAACCTCTCATAATCCTACACCTCTCACAGCCACCACTGGACAATTCGGTGATGATGAAGCCAGAAAACTGACTCCTTTGTTTGTGGCCCTCCACCCTCTTAGTTCTTTATTTCTCTGACTTCAAACATCCACCGATATCAGGCATGTTAGCTAGCCAGATGACTTCATACTACTCTATATTTTAAATCAGAACTGCAAACACAAACACACGCTCACAGCACGTCATCAATAGAGCTGTGTAAGGATGAGCAAGCACGAGAATGAGAAGATCAGTTTCAGGAGAGAGAACAGATTCTTGATGAGCCATTAACCTGCTGTCAGTGAGGCAAAATGGCTGTGGGACGTGGTTTAATTTACCCTTTTATAAAGAGGTTGTTGAATTGATGAGCCCCAGGAAATGAGTCACACCCCTGATTTGGTGGATTAGCAGTGCTGACAGTGAACAGATAGAATGAGGAACTGGAGGAGTAGTCAATAACCCAAATCAATCTAAGCTTTCGAACAATCACTTCTACACTCGTGGTCAAATCTATGAAACTAGTATGGAGTCAGGCAGGCCATTCGTGGAGGAATGTTCCATTTTGAAAAAGGAAATCATTTGAAACTTCTTCTGAAGCACTCTTTTTTTTGCAACAGTTGTTATTGAAAACAGAGATGTCTTTTGGCTAAAAGCTAAAAGATTTTGACTTTCGCAAATTATTTAATTTTGTCAGCCAGTGCTTTCATTTATCTATCTTTGGGCTGGTCCTTCTCAGCACTGAGTTTAAGATCTCTATTTAAAAATATCCATCAGCAGGTACAAAGAGTCAATTTTCACTTCGAAATAAGCTGCCAGAAAGCTCTATGTGCTCTCCTCACCATCCATTACAGTAGCTCTATGGATGATAAATTTTAATAGACAAAAGATGGCTAGTAAAGGTCTTTCCATCAATGAAAGAGAGAAGAGAAAAATTGAAAATGATGGCCTATTGTGTACATACATGGTACTGCAGGTTGTCTGCTGATACATTTCATATGAATAAACCTCCTTGCCTATTCTGGTTTGTAAATTTAAAATTAGACATGGGTCTTTCCCAGAAAACAAGTAACTAGGCAGATTTTTCTGCCTACTTTTAGGTGGAGCACAATAATCTGTCCATCATTTGCACCTAATAGACAACAAAGTCTTAAACTGGTGACCAACAGGCCTGGCTCATATACTCACTGCTTTATACCCCACCTCCTGACATCTTGAGAGATGGTTTTGCACAAAAATCAAATCTACTTGGTTGTTGTCTTTTGTGTGTGGAATATGATTTCACTAAGAAACTGAATGTATCTGTGTGTACACTGTGTGTTTACGTGAGTAGGATAGAATAATCCAATGCACTCTATATCCTTCACTGAGAAAAAAATAACACACATTAATTGAAGTTTCATAGCATGAAGAATGGAAGGTTTTGGCCTGGATGGTATTAACTCCAGTGACAGCAGCTTCACATTGAGAGCTAGCATTGCTTGAAGATAAAAAAAAACCAAAAAAAAAACCTGATTGAGATAATCTTGATTTTTATTGCCCACAATTCCTAATCAATTCACAAATTTCAAAAAATCGATTTCCGAAACATTAGTTATGTCACGGTAGCAACCGTGGCTCTGTTTTTTCCTTGTGTGGTGTGATTCTGATCTCCTTCACGGAGGACACAGGGAGGAGAAGTGACTTGAGTGGAGAGGCCAAGAGCAAGGCACTATACTGGCCTGGTGAAATTCTTTTTATGCTTGAATAAACATTCTTTCATGTATCTCAGGAACCCTTACAGACGAACTAGCAACTAGCACTAGCAACTCCTCAGTAGTAAAAATTTCATTTTGACATTTTCCACACCTCGGAAAACACCTTCACGTTGTCATGCAAACGAGAATTGATGCTGGGATGGGAGAGGGAGAGATTCATCACTCATCTACTTCAAAGAACTGTCTCCTCATCTGACACACACACACACACTCCTGGGACACCCTAACTTGTGCCTCACTCTCTCTACCAGAGATAAGAATGCCAGATGCTCAGCCATGAACTTCAACGAGCATGCTCGAGAAAAAAAAGGACTGAAATAATCACTGTTGGATTTACTATTGTCCATTTAGTATTAGTAGTAAAATGCATATGTCATTAGTTTGATTAAAGAATGTATGATTGACCATGTTTTAGGAATAGGAATTAATTCTCAAGTTTATGTACTTGGTATGAAAGTTGAACTGTATACTTTGTTGTCCAAAATTAATGATCATTTGACCATAGCGATTGAAGTATGAAAACGCGTGCAACATATTATTGCATACAGATTTATGAAAATAGAGACAAACACATTTTTTTCCCTCTAGAGACAAAAGGAATTATCCCTGTATCATATTGCGATGCGAAACGATCTCTCCGCCCTAATCCACGCCTGCACCCCAAGCAGACTCTCTTTAAGTCTGCAGAAAGTCCGCTTGAGGCCCCTTGTGGACTGGATGAATTGTGTATTTAGACAGCCCTCAGCACTCGTAGACTTCCCGGGAACGCGCCTGCAAAGTCCGCGAGTCTGCAAGTGCGGTGAAGTCCGGACATTTGGATTGGGCCTATGTTCCAGCGAGAGAACCAAGCTGGAAGCTGTGAGTTACGACAGCCCTGGGGTCCAATCAGAAACTACATCTATGGCAAAGTAAGAGATCGGCTACTGTGACTAAGAGTTGATGTCGAATAGGGTTCTTACATTAGATTTATAGTTTACAAACTAAATTAACACCGCGTTCGTTTGTTTCTCTTTTATCATTACACTTCTTTCACTATCACCAAATCAAACATCATCCTTAAAGTCGAGCTGAAATGGCATTTCCATACAGTTACGTATTTCCTAGTGAAACAGGACAGGAAGGTAGGACATAACGTTTGGAGGAATTTGATTGGAACGTTGAAAAGTGGGCGGTGTCACAACAAACATGGAGAATTACAGTGATGCGGAGTTGGATGCTAGTCTCCATTCAATCGTGGAGGACTACTCACCGCCTTCATCACCACCGTTAGCGGTGCTGGCGAACATTTTGTCCTTGGAGTAAGGCCATACATGTTTGAGCCTTTGGCCCCTGTAGAGAGCAGTGGTGGTGACCTGGAGGCTGTGTACACCGACGGGACAGCTGTATCCTTCAGGTAGAGAGAGACAAAGCCCATCGTATGCTCCGTGTAGTTGGTGAAGCAGTCCACTGTGAAATGCCTTGCACATAATGTGGAGCTGTCGCAAATACCACTTTCCTCAAAGTGAATAAATTCTAGTCAGCGGGCCCGTAACCACGGTATTTTGGGGAAACGGAACAAAGTTTGAGGTGGCGAACAACCGAAAACACACCGACGTACCATGCTGTTGCTAGCTAGCTAACCACTGAATCTTAGCTCTGTGCCGCTAAAAGTTGAAGATTGATTGACAGGTGGATGTCA
>JBBPCS010001158.1:0-15595 GCA_037974645.1 Hollardia meadi | reverse complement strand
TGTGTGTGTGTGTGTGTGTGTGTGTGTGTGTGTGTGTGTGTGTGTGTGTGTGTGTGTGTGTGTGTAAGAGAGAGAGAGAGAGAGAGAGAGACACAGACAGACATAACGTGCCAAGCATTCTCATTACAGTGGTTAGGGGCTGAAAGGCATCAGCTGTGCCTGCCCCCCTAGCTTATGTGCACTGCATGATGGGTTGGTTAAATTAAAGGCAGGTGAATGCTGCAAGAGTTGATGCCAAAGCCTTTTCTGGCTGGAAAGTACCGAAGTCCACCCTTGTTTCTGCAGCTGTATCTGTTTATCAGTGTAGATCCAGTAGCACAGCCTTTGTTCTTTTCCCCCGAGAGGAAAACAAGGCAAAATTTGGGAGTTAAACTAAGGCTAAATAATCTCAGGCAAATAGACTTAAAAAAAATAATAATTTTGACTTGATGATTATTATAGTATTAGTGTGCCAAACTGAACTCAAATGAATGGGTACTTTTTTGTGTGTTTGGAGCCAGACTAATTTGGAAATCTATTTTAATCTTCCGTGACTGAGTTTTTAATTTAAGCTCAGATAAAGAAGTCTGCAGATGTACTTAGTTAGCTCTTGTTATCGCTGCAGAGCATATTACTTTCTGGCTGAGCCATTCAGACACAATTCTGCTCCAGTCACAGTTATTTTAGACAATTCTGGTATACACTGAATATAAACTGTAACACTGAGTTAGAGACCATTTTTCAAACTTTTCCCCCGACCCTCTCTCTGACCTCCCCAACCTTTGCTCTTTAAAATCAGCAAGGGGGGAAAATGGAGTAGAAAGCAGATGAGGGGTTGCAAGGTGAAGTCATGGTTACAACAATACAGTGCTACTGTACTGCAGCACTTTGATGGTGGATTTAAAAAAGAAATACATATACATGGAAATTAACATATACAATCCCTGAACCAGTGACTAATAATGATAAATACATTTTTTATGTTAAATAATCATCCTCAAGGTCCAACAATAACACTGAGTGAATTGTTGATTTCCCTGGATGTTAATGCTTGTTCTTATAAAGACCCCTCTAAAAACCTTATAGAAAACCATATTTAGCAAAATCACATTTAAGAGAATGAAAGTGTGTAACACCAGCTCCTCATATAGCTTGTTAAGTTATTCATCACTGCACATTTACCTCTGTCTGTGTCGTACAGGAAGACAAATCGGCTCCAGTCGTAGTGGTCCAACAGTGACAGCAAAGCCCCTCTGATGGACGGCCGGAGCTGCAGGGTGAACTGGCCCTCTGCTTCAGTGGGGAAGCTGGGTGTCACTAAGCTGATGTGCAGGGCCCCACAGAATGATGTCAGCGTGTTCACCGAGCGCTTGTCATAAAGGCCGAAGATGGCGAAGACCCCTCTTGAATACTGGGAACAGACTGATGGAGGGAGGGAGAGAGGAGAGTGGGATGTTGAGGAAATGAACAGAGAAGAAAAAGAGCAAATAAGAGGACAGGACAGAACAAGACACATGGTCCTTAACTGAATTCACACTGTGGAATCTGGATACACATGCCAAACGTTTTAATGAGTAACAGCTTCAGCTTGTGTCAGCTTTACCTTCTTACTCCTAATTAGACCCACAAACTGTGCTCTTTTAGTAGTGTTTGTTTGTGTGTGCGTGTACACCGATCAGCCATAACATTATAACCACCTGCCTAATATTGTGTACGTCCCCCTTTTGCCGCCAAAACAGCTCTGACCCATCGAGGCATGGACTCCACGAGACCTCTGAAGGTGTGCTGTGGTATCTGGCACCAAGACGTGAGCAGCAGATCCTTTAAGTCCTGTAAGTTGCGAGGTGTGGCCTCCATGGATCGGACTTGTTTGTCCAGCACATCCCACAGATGCTCGATTGGATTGAGATCTGGGGAATTTGGAGGCCAAGTCAACACCTTGAACTCGTCATGTTCCTCAAACCATCTTCTTCCCATAGTGCATTCTGGTGCCATCTCTTCCCCAGGTAAGCGATGCACACGCACCCGGCCGTCCACATGATGTAAAAGAAAACGTGCTTCATCCGACCAGGCCACCTTCTTCCATTGCACCGGGGTCCAGTTCTGATGCTCATGGGCCCATTGTAGACGCTTTCGGTGGTGGACGGATCAGCATGGGCACACTGACTGGTCTGTGGCTATGCAGGCCCATACACAGCAAGCTGCGATGCACTGTGTGTTCTGACACCTTTTTATCAGAACCAGCATTAACTTTTTCAGCAATTTGTGCTACAGTAGCTCTTCTGTGGGGTCGGACAACATAGGCTAGCCTTCGCTCCCCATGTGCATCAATGAGCCCCGGGCGCCCACGACCCTGTCACCGGTTCATCAGTTGTCCTTCCTTAGACCACTTTTGGTAGTTACTAACCATTGACTGGGAACACCCAACAAGATCTGCAGTTTTGGAGATGCTCTGACCCTGTCGTCTAGCCATCACAATTAGGCTCTTTGTCAAAGTTGCCCAGACCCTTACACTTGCCCGTTTTTCCTGCTTCCAACACATTAACTTCGAGGACAAAATGTTCACTTTCTGCCTAATATCCCACCCACTCACAGGTGCCATTGTAACGAGATAATTAATGTTATTCACTTCACATGTCAGTGGTTATAATGTGATCGGCTGATCGGTAAATGTGAGTTTACCAAAAAAGTCAAATGAAACTGAGGTAAATCTTGAGAATGTTGAGCTTCCTCTGAAAAAAATACTTTTATTTTATCCAGAACAGCATGAGCCAGATTCATGGTACTAAAAGCAAAATCCTCCTCTGCCACATCATATAATGTCTGTGCTTATAAAGTATAAAGCACACACATTTTCATGTACATTGGTGGAAATCAAACTAGCCTTCAAGCCCCTGGCAAGCAATTTTCAATATTTCTGACAAAATCATTCCCATTTGCCAAAACTGGCATGGCTGCTGATAAAATTGTTCAGGAAATTACAGACAAATAATCCCATCTGCTTAGAATTTAACATCCATCCATGCACATACCAGCAGATACAAAACCCTTGACCGAGCTGCGAGCTTACTTGGAATGTGAAGTCATTTTCCACTACAATGCTGCAACTCAATCTTCAACCCCCACCCCCACCCCCGCCCCGAAGCTTTCAGTCATGATAGAGAGGAGAGTGAAAAGTACTGATGTCCTCTGCTATCTCGCTTCCATAAAAATCTCTCTTCTGCTTCAGTGTGTCGTACATCTCGACCCAAAGTGTCTGAACAAGAAGGGGAGAAAAGGCTCTTGAGTGTGTGAATCGGAGTCCTGCACATTCTGTCAAATCAACCCAAAATGTGCGCGTAAACACTTACTTCACTTTCTCAGAATTCAGCAAGTGAAGTGACTGAAAGAGGGGGTCATGTCATTGTTGTTTTACACTCTAATGTTTCTCTCTCCCTGCCCCCTTTTATCTCCCATTCCGTCTTTTCTCTCTTTAGCCTCATTCATCCTTTCAGCCTGGCATGTTTGGAGCTTGAGCTCTGCGTCATAACTTACTCTCCACCCTGTAATATGTCACACAGCAAGATGGGGCCTCTCGTCTGATTTCAAGGCGGACACTGCATCAGTTATCTCCCTTTCAGCTTCCAACATCCACTTTCCTTCATCTCTTCCCTCCCTCTCTTCCTCTGTGCCTGCCTCTTCGTTCTGTTCCTCCCTCTCTCCCTCCTCTTGGGACGCGGAGTAATTCCATTATCAGCTATAAGCCTCAGTGGGGGTAAACACTGAGAGAGATGCAGCTTTGACAGTTTGGCTTGTGGCAATTAAACAAAGCCGAAGCCCCTGCACCCAGGAGGCGATAAGGCGGGGATTTAGTCTCTGATTATGACAGGAGCTAAATGTCTTCAATTGAAAGAACCAGCATACCACGTAGCATGCGTCATTCAGCAAGCTGAGTCATGACTCAGAGTCAACGGACTTAATGTCTACAAGGAAGATTTTTATGGCATTTCCAGGTTTTATTTGATACTTCAGAGTGCATAACAACATGAAAGATTGTTATAGAGATGAGACTCTGTGCGATAAACTGTTACATGACAGGTGTTACATTTTACTGAGACACCAGCAATGCACAATGCTAAATCACTGAAGTAGACTTTATAATGAAGTGCTCATAAGCTCATAAGATGAGCGCAAATGTTCATCTAAAACAGTGAAATGAGAAGGACTGAAGAAAACAGCAAGCAGAGACAGTATAATAAGACGTGCGCATATATTCAGTTTGAAACTCACAGCAAATGTAGTGAACACTAGTTGTTCATTCATGACGGCAACTTGCTGATGACAAACCTCTCTTGGCTGAGAGAAGTGATGTCCTTACACTGTCTAAGGACAAAAGAGAACCGCAATTGAATTTTTTCTTTGACAGCAGTGTCTTGGCAAATGCCATTCCCTTATTGCCTTTAAATGAATTTTCAGGATCAGCTGTTTTTGGGCAACAGAGCAAAAATAGAAAAGCAGCAGAACAAAAAGGAAGCATTGCACGTGACCTGATCTGCTGGCTAACGGGCTGCTGCTCTTATGCCAACTGATGGCTTTTTTTTGGTCGAAAAGTCGACCAAAACCTGCTGGCCTAGATACAGTTTATGACATCACTGTGTGCAAATTTTATTTTTCACCCACCTCCTGGGTCTCCATCAAAACTTAAGGAAATATTGATAGCCGTAATCCCAAACCCCTCTATTTTTAGACAATACCAAGACATAACCATATACACGCACAGGCCCAGAGCACATCACAAAATCCTGTCTCATTGTACATTCATCCACTCTTTTATTCTGTTTCTTTCTCCTGTCTTTCACCTCCTCACTCCCTTAGTGTCTTATTCTCCATCTACTGCTTCTGATCCTGGCTGTGCCTGTCTGACTTGCCAACCCTGCTCTCCTAGAATTTATGTTTATATACAACTCATTTGTACAGCAAATACATTTATTTATATGAGTGGCGTGTGGATTATGTTCAGAGATACCATTTATTTGACTGAATAAAGCACTACATTTATGTGCTGCACCAGAGTCTCAGGGTGGTGGTCTCAGGGTGGATTACGGGCGTACAACGTGCAAGAATCTGACATCAGAAGTGACACTTCGAGAAAAGTTACATGTTCCAGATTGTCAGTGAATCTTTTACTTTTATGTATCAACATTTTTGAGACTTGCCACGTAAATTAATTAACATTTCCTCATTATGTTAATAGAAAACGTAATCGGTCGGCATTATGTTTCCCATACACACAACATATTGGGAATTTCTCGTATATTAACGTAATTTCAAGAGCATGGTTATACTTTCTCATTCTTTCTTTCTCCCATGTTTCCCTTTCTGATGTACTTCTCGATGAGCTTGTTTCTATGCAACCCCTTCCACCGGCACCAACACCTCCGCCGCAAGGCTGAACTGTGCCAGACAGTGGCGTCATTGTAATAAAATGCGTGCCAAGCTTGCTTCATAAAGCTTTAATGAGAGGAGGGGACCAGCGGCACGATGCATCATCACCACAGTAAAAGCATCGGACTCAATAGGTCTCCTGAGACTTCCTTCACCCCTCGTTGCCTCCTCCTTGCTTGTTCTCTCAGCACCTCCATATGTTCGATTTTTTTTGTGTGTGTGTGTACAGTGTACAATCTGTCTTTCGGGTTCCTAATTGCGCACATTGTCTGTCAAACCTCTCTCTCCCTGCATGCAGACCTCTCCATAACTCTCTCCAAGACGTCCCTCCTTTATCTGCATTACTCTATACAGCATATCAAGCCTCAGCATCCTTGCGTCTTTCTCCTCAAATATCCATGCCTCTCTTTGATTCATTTAAATTCTGTCTCTGTGAATTTAGGAAGCCCTCTAAATCATGTGCGCACACTGCACATCACTTTATCTCTTGTTTTTTTCGAATTTAGATTTGTCCATTTTGCATAACAAGGAGGAACATATATTGCTCAAGCAGTGCAATATTTCACAGACTAATAGCTCTCTTTACTTCTGTGGTATTGTTTTTGGATGTGTTCGATCTCTCCGATAGTTCTTCCCTCCCTCCCTCTTTCTTTACCTCTCTCAGCACAGTGCTTGTAGACCAGCTGCTTGTTTGTATTTCACATGACAACAAGAGCAGATGTTCACAGATAAACCTGCTTCTGATTTCACTGTCACTGCGCCACAGCACGACATAAACACACACACACACACAGAGACACACAGTCACCTATACGCATTTGGAACACAAAAACGCATAGGCTAAACCACCATTTGTGACTTTGAGTCCTGATGCTGCAGTTGCTTCTCATCCATTAGTCTGAATAACAACCCTCTAGCTGCAGAGACATTCTCCGGGCAGAAAACACTGCAGAAATACTGTGAGCTCTCATTACCTGCAGGTAAAGGCCGAGATTAAGGAAGCACCTGAGTAAATGAGGAATACAAACTGTTTAAAAGCCATATTGTGTATTTTTCCTGGGGTTACCTACTGCAGCACAGTGATACCTACAGGGTGAAGGGAAGTAAATGCCAATAATAAGCTTTTATGAGCTATATAATTAGAGTGACATTCACATTTAAGCCATTTACAGTAGTATCCCTGAGAGGGGCAAGTTACTGTTACTGTATTCTGTTTCAACACTGCACAAGTTGTTTTCACGGAGAAAAAGTGGAGCATCCTGCAGCGAGCAGTGGGGTTTCTCCAACGACTGAGGCTGTGATCCAGGCTGACGCAAGTAGTCCATGGTGTAGAAAAAATGAACACTCGTGATCAGTTAAGGGGCAAGTGTAAGGTGGCAATAATAAGATGAGGTTAATAAATAGTTAATAAAAAGAGTTGTGTTGCAGCCGTAGGACTGCTAAGGAAAAAGGAATATAGTAGGCTTGAGGTAATCGAGTGTTGTGTGAAATTCACCTTGAAAGTCAGGTCTGCTAAGTCGGTTGATAAACCTTTAAAAGTGTTTTCAACACTAACAGAGTGTGTTGTTTTTATTGAAGCTCTTGTCGTTATTCCATTTCCAAAAGATTCTTATCAACACATTTTGCCAAATGTCAGTTTCACATAAATGAGTAAAGCTTTTACTTCAGCTAACAGGATTTTTTATTAATACCAGATATTTCTCAAGCCATTCAATATTTACTTAATTTATTGTGTGGTTGAACAACAATAATTTGGCAACAGTATTATAAACAAGGAAGGGAAATGTTTGTCACTAATTTCAACACATTATCTTGAAGCTGATGGGTGCTGAACACTTGTATATCCTCACATGTCCTCAGGCTTACGTAGACAGCTAACAAAGATGTCTGGATATTTAATAATAACGCGAACTGTGGAAACAATCGTGCAATAAAATTACAAGTTGCAAACACATATCATGATCAAATCAATACACATTATTCTGACACCATGTAAGGCTCCAGCTTTTAGAAACAGAAAATGCTGAGTCACACTGCAAGCAGTGATAATTACCAGTTTCCGGCCATGCTAGCTGACCGTTAGCTCAATTTGAGACTCAATTTGCAGAAAAATGTAAATACAGCTGATATATTCTGCTTAAGCTATCTAAAAATTGACGTATCCATGAACACCCACGGCATAGTGTTCAAAGCAGTCACACTCTGTTCTCTACTTTGTCTCATTAAGAAATATGGGAAGTTAACAGTAATTTTTACTGCAGAACGACCAGTAGGAGGAAGTGAATTATGCAAATCTCTATTAAATATGAAACACAGAGGACAACAAGTGTAATCAGCCAATTGCTGCACTGTTCAGTGTGGCTGAAAATAATTGGAATATGTCATTAGTGTAGAATTTACAGATGCGTATGAACATTTTGCCACTTGCTATAAACGTTGATTAACATTTTCTTATTATGCTGATTAAAAAAAAAAAAACATAATCCGGGTAGCGTTTCCTCAAAAAACATTTCTGTTACAAATTTTACATAGGCTATATTTCTATGAGACAGGGTCGTCACAGTATACCCTCTACCGAGAAATGAAGCTTAAGCTGGTTGACTTGAGCATTAGTGTGTTGAACATTCAGTGAAGAAGAATGAAGAAGAATCTCTGTGCCTCTGTGATTTCAATAGCTCTCACTGGGTGGCTGGGATTTGCATGCTGGGTAAATTTTCTTTGTGTTTGTGTTTGATAGCTGCTGTCAGCTCTTCGAAGTTCTCATGGAAAGACAGACAAAAGATAGGAAATAGAATATGATACATGTAATTCATGTACAATAAAAAATACTGGGTAACGACATACAACACAGAAACATAGGTACAACATATACCTGTTTAAAATGGCATCTATAATTAGGATGAGTTCTTTGTTTTGTGCAGTCTATGAATACATTTTGAAGGACTACAGTGATATTCATATAGCATCATTCATATCTACTCGTGAGAGAATATTATGGATTGAAAATGGAGCTGTGCTCCCTATAGAAAACACACCAGTGTACAGCAAAGGTTCCTTCTGTAGAGACAATGAAACGCTACTTTCACCGCGGCTGTTAAAGATGAGCATTACAAAGACTCGACAGAACACAGAGTCTGGAGATCAATACTATCTGGCAAAGAGCACAGTCACTGTATGGATTTCATATTTGTTCCTGTACGCCACAACATGGCACAAGTTCTCGGAAACAAATCATAAAAATAACAACAACAACAACAACAACAACAAAAATATATAAGGAATATTAGCAACAATGATGCCTGTAAAATAATGTTACATGGTGTTTTTGCCACAGAGAGGTAAAACTGCCATACAGATGGCATCATTTAAATAACTGTTTACTCTTGTTTTTCAATGCCGCTTTTCATAGATTTGAAATAGTCGAGCACAACACCTCCCCTTAGGTCCATCCCCAGATAAACATGGACTGATTATTTTTAACCCAGTCAACAACTTCTCATCCATCCTAATGTTACGATCAATAGGAGGATGGATCAATATCCTTTGAGAGAGCGTGTTTGGTTGCTTTGTAAAATTGACAAAAAAAAATGAGAAGGCAAACAGGAGAGCTTTTAAAGAAGGGACCAACGATTTTCAGCTGAAGTCACCAAACCATGATTCTTGTGGAGATTCAAATAGTTCTGTTGTTTCCTTCCCAGAGACTTTTGCTAATTATATTTTACGACTAATAGATATGCTTTAACTGTCTTATATCTGGCTTAGAACACATTTATAATATATAACATGTCAACATGCAATGTTTAATTGCTGAGATGTTAATATTGACACCAGGATTGAAGTGTGCTCATCCAGCCCGTTGTCATGCCCAGCTCGTCAGATATCAACGTTTTGCCACGGCCCTTCGCGTCCCAACCAGACACACTTTGGCGTCAGGCAAAGACGCGCAAGGGTTTCATGTACCAGCATGTATCAGTATCAGACGACTTGAACAGATGACGTAGCGCAGCGTACTTTCCAAAGCGAGAAAGAGCCAAGACGGGTGAAGGTCTTGGTTGAGTGGAGGGTAACCCAGTGTCACCAGTCATTTCCTGAACCTAACCGAGTAGGTTGTGTGCCTAAACTTAACCAAACGTCACCGTTGTTTTGTGCCTAAAGATGAGCAAAGTAACTTGGGCCTTATGTGTCATGATAAGACGTGTGGGGCCCAATAGTCTGGCAGGGGAGTTCTGCCACCTTATGATCCTCTTCAAGAGAACATAGTTTACAAGATAACTGAGCCGCAATAGCTTCATAAACATGGCGGTGAATATTGAGAGAGTGATAGTGTAGTATGTGCTGGACTGTATCTAAGTGTGTGTATGGTTCCCTGTGCTTGTGAATGAGGCCATTCATCCCACTGTCTGCCTCCTCATGTCTGTCTATCGTCCCTCTTTCACAAAACTTCCTCAAGCAGAGAGGAAAAGTGGGCTTCATTTCCCTCTCAGTGAGGGAAGGAATGAAGAAACTGGGAGAAAGAAAGAGCAAGAGAGGAGTTCCAAAGCCCACAAGGGGTTCTGACAGTGATGAGAGAGGGTACGTCTGCCAAGCCCACCCAGCAGAGAGAAGGTAGAAAGAAAGAAAGCAGAAGAACATGTACATTGAAGGTGAGAATACAGGAAGAGGCAGGAAGAGAAAGTGAGAAAATGCTGCGCTGCAGGCCAGTGAAGGAAAAGAAAAGACTGGAAATTAGTCCCTAAATGCTCTCATAGCTCTCTCTCTCTGTGTGTGTGTGTGTGTGTCAGAGCTGGATCCTCAAATGAACACAACGCATACACACACATTCAGGTTCAAACACCCACGCAGTTGCCAGAGGCCATCAAGCTTAGACTTTCTTTTTTTTTTTGCTTGAATACAGGGCTGAATATGGGGTCAGAGGTGAGGGACAGCAGGAGAATGGGCTCTTGGGTAAAACTGCCGCACCCCACTGTCACTTCTTTATTCTGTTTGATTGCATCTTTCCACTTCTCTGCACCTGTTTCCCCTCCTCGCCTCCTCCTTCCCCGGGCCCTGTCCCTCAGGCTGCATGAATAAAGCTTCTAAGAATAAGAGTACTGATTGGGGAGAATGAGGACAGGCACCCAAGAGGGGTACAGCTATCTCAATGGCCTTTGGTGATGTTGCAATTAGTGAATATGCTAATAGTTGCTGACACATGGCTTCCTCCCTTGTGCTGTCAAATAAGAAAAACACTAGAATCACCACCTTGCGTTTGTATGCCTCCATGCACCCATCAAGCTGCAGTTTACAAGGTGTTCAATAATGGCCAGAAAAGTGGTTTGCGGAAAATTATGATGTCAGAGTGAAGCTGACCTTTCGTCATTTGGATATAAAATGTAACCACATCATCATTTTATCCTGTTAGATATTTGTGTGAAATTTTGTCGAAATTAGTGTATGAGTTATGCTAAAAACATGTTTTGTGAGGTCCCGGTGACATTTGACCACTAAATTCTAGTCAGTTCATCCTTGAATCCAAGTGGATGTTTGTCCCAGATGTGATGAAATTCCCTCCAGACATAGACCGTGTCACTTGCAGACCGACCGACAACCCAAAAATTCCTAATTCTAAAAATTAAGTGGAATCTCATAATTCCTCTGACCACAGCTGTCGGCAAAGAACCTTTAAAAAAATAAATCATTAGCAGTCAAACACTCAAATGACTCAGTTTTCACTTGAGGCTAATTTAAAAATACATCATTTTTACAGTTGGATGTAATCATCTGAAGTGAAATCTGTCATAAGAGCAACAAAATGGAAAAAACGAGGAAGGTGCTGGGAATGTAATTGCTCCCAAATTCTATTATTCACTTAAATGAAAGTCTGGATACAAAAGAGATGATGCTGGCTTTGATCCTGACTCTAGTTTGCAGCTGGTTTACAGATAATTTTGTTTTTATTTAGTGTAGTATTAATTGACAGCTCATTTACTCGCGTCTCTGATTGCTTGTTTCTCTTAATTGATAAATGTTGCAAGAAAACTAGCATCTTAAGAGATGTGTATATTTGGTGCTGCGGCAATAACAGCTTTACTGTTTGATTTTCAATTACGTTTGAATATTCTTTGTTGTTGTTTTTTGTTTTTTTGTTTTTTTTTACAGTTATATACAATGAAAAGGTGGCCAGTCTGTTCAACACTGTCTCTTCTATATAAAATTAAATTGCAACAACCAATAGGCACTTAAATAAACTTGGTGAGCAGGTGCAAGCGGAGCGGCAAGTGCTTTGCCTACTTTGTTTTGCTCTGGGCTTTGCCTCTCAGGCTACATACTATTATGTCAGTGGGGCTTCTTGGGGCTGTACACATGTTATTCAATATGTATTTTACATTATATTTTATCACTAACCATGTCTCTTCTGCTTTGATGATACAGTAAATATTCTAATAAAAACTAATAAGTCCGTGAAGGACAGTGTTCTTTGTAGAAAAAAATGCTGCTGACTATCTTAGCTGTTCCTAGGACTGCACTCTTCTGGACAAAAACCTCAGATGTCATACCTGGAATCTGCTGGAGCCACTCTCCTAGTTTGGGGGGTCACAGCCCCTATTGCTTCTATTACCACTGGGACCACTTTGGACTTCACCTTCCACATCAGTTCCAGTTGTTCTTTCAGCCCCTGGTACTTCTAAATCTTTTAGTGCTCCTCCTTTTTTGATGTTGCTGTCAGCTGGGATTGCCACATCTATCACAACTGCCCTCCTCTGCTCCTTGTCAGCCACCACTATGTCTGGTTGGTTAGCCAGCAGCTGCTTGTCAGTCTGGAACTTGAAGTCTCACAGGATCTTGGCTCTGTTGTTCTCAACCACTTTCGATCATGTGTCCCATCAGGACTTGTGGACTTGTAATCCATACACGGCACAGGTGTTCCTGTACACTATCCCAGCCACTTGGTTATGCCTCTCAGTGTATGCTGTTCTGGCTGGCTGCTGGACTGTCTCAGGGCCATCTTTGCACAGTCTGCACCTTGGGTTGTGACTGCTTTGGTAGACCCCTGGCCACTGGTAGGATTTAATGATGTCAGCCACTTCCTCTATCTGCTGATGATACATCCCATGAAGGGGCGTGGTCTTCCACGATATCTTCTCTTCCTCCTCATTACCCTCTGTCCTCAGCTGCCTGAGACATTCCCTTAGCAGTTCATCGCGTGGGTTCCATCTTCCTGATGTATTCTGTGTTCCTTGTTTCATCCTGGATCGTGGCTCACTCACTAACCCTCGCCCTCCCTCGAGTCTCAGGTTGCTGGACTTTGTGTGTAACCTTCCATACATTGTGAGGAGTTTTCTTGTCTCAATATCTGTGGCATATATCCCTTGTGGCTAACTTACTATTCCAGCTGGGTATCTGATGACAGGTAGGGCATATACGTTGGTGGCCTGGGTGTTATTACTACCAATGAACTGGCTTCTCAGGTGGATGGGGTGGATCAGGTGTGGAGGTGGACCAGTGAGTCGATGTCTCGTTCACTCTTGGCGTACGGCTTGATGTCATCCATGTATATGTATATCCGGAATCTGAGTCTTTGAGATAATAAGCTGAGGGGGTTCAGCAGCGGGGACAGTTCAGCCACATCACATAACCATATATAAGGTTTCATTTTACTTGACTTTAATTTAATGTTTATGGGTTTAGCTTTTCCATGTTTCTATGTTCCAGAGTGATAAAAGCAGAATTTTAAAAGTATTCTGGGAAGGACTCCAACCCTCTCACAACAGGACACTTGTACTGTCTTTTATTTTTCTGCTTGTAGCGAGACCATCCATTCAAGACAAGCATTACTTCTGGATAATAAAAACTTAATTTAAGTAGAGGAAATAATGTTTAAGAAAGATTTCCGCTTCAAGTTTGTAGCATTCCTCTGCATTAGACAACCGTGAAAATGGAGAGTTAACAGAAAATGGGGAGCGAGGGCATTACATGCACAAGCGATTGAACATTAATGTTGGTTGTACAGTAACTGGCACTATTTCAGTCCAATGAGCCATGGATATGACTGATCAGCACTTCTGTTTCCCCATTCTGTAAAGTCACGAGGAAAAGAACAAATTCTGGTAACATCTCATTAGTGTCTCAAATTCATATTTCTTAGCTCAGCATGTTATTTGGAACATCAGGCCCGTCTGGCTCACATACAGTGACCAAGTTGGGCCTGGTTGTTGCTCTCCTGTCTAAATGACCAAGAAGCATTACCCATAAAACTGTTGAAGTAAAGTATTCTAGATAGTTCCTGCCTTGAGTAAAGTCCAAGTGAAGTATGAAGCCCCCACCAAGTAGAAATTGACTGATAGTGAAATTTAAAGGCTGATATAACAACAGTAGTTTAGAGCATGAAAAAGCCAATAGCCAATAAAGTTAAATAACAACATTAATTAATTATATTTAATATACATTACGTTTGAGTTCCAGTTTTCCTACTGTTAAAGTGGACATTGATGTGGACAAAGTGACAGATCGGGCTGTCACTGTCCTCTTGCTTTACACACACACCGAAAGTAGTTTTAATTCAATAACGTTTAGAGCAGTCAGCGTTAACACTGGTGGCAGCAGGTTTGTGGATTGCCAGAGTTTTGCCAGAGATTAACAAGCTGACTGCCTGTGCTGCTACGACAGTGCTTTTTTCCCCCTCTCTCTCACTGGAGAAAGAGAAACTGGACTGTTCCTTTTACAAGCTAACGCAAGTGACACGGTCTATGTGCTGGTGGAATAAAACTGACAATGTTGGACATTTAATCATCAGGATAACAACAAAGGTTAACATATGGGAGTAACAGAGACTGTCCCAGTGGACAGAACTTTTTTCTGCTCTCCCTGTGCTTGTTAGCTCATCCGTGGGATCTGCCAGTTATAAAGGTGGTCATTGTAACAATCAAGTATAGTTAACGTAACCAGTATTACACTGGAAAACCAGACAGCATGCTCTCAGCAGAGCAGCAGTTATCGTTAGTCTAATGCATTAATATTATCAGACTATAACCAACTACCTGTATTATATTATATAAGTTAAAGTTCCTTTAAATATAAACTGTCTCAGGTACATATTAGTTTGACTTTGTGTATGGAGCCTCCATGCAAAATGCATCAGCAACAATCGGAGCCAAGTTTCTGCCGATTACAATAGTTTATAAAACAGATGAATCAGCCAAACCGATGAATCCATCGATCTCCACCGCCAAGTATAGTCTAAATGTTAAGCACATACATCTGTCACAACATTTTCAGACTATTTCAGATAACTGACCACAAGCAGAGAATCCATGGACTAAAGCTGCAATATTGCACCTTAAACCTTCAAAGTGTACTGGTTTTTGAAACTGATGTGTCAAAGTAAACAGACTTATTTCTCTAAAATCAAACCCAGTATATAAATCAGGGGTTTAAATGGATCAAGGCTGTAGTATTGCCCGAGTGCTTCATGTTGTATCGCCATTATGTACCACAGTCAATAACAACAGTGTTATCTGTTATTTAAGCACTTTAAATCAGAACCGATAAGAAAGGGTGCTCCTAATTAGGATCATTAAATGTTCTATTGGCCGCTAAGCTGATGATGTCCGTGCACATTTGGTCGGTAACATCCAGAAAATCGATTTATCTCCATGGCGAAGGATCGTCTTAATATTCAAGCAGCAATTGCAATATGCATTCCAACCATCTATATGTCATGCCTTTTAAGAATCAAACAATGCTTGTTATCATGTCTGCATTATTAAAAAAAATGCCCCCAGGACCTGTCTTCACTGAGGCGTGATATGAATCTTGTAAGTCTGAACCTTGGCAAAAAGATGCTCATGGCAAAACTGTGGCTCAAAGTCTCTGCTCACAGCATGATACACCGGTAAAACATGCATGTACACACATACACACACACGCGCGATATTGACTGCGGAAATTTTGCCTCACCAATGAGATCTGCGGCCATATAGATAAAAGATAGAGGGAGAGGGAGGTGGGGAAAAGATAAGAGAGAAGGAAAACTATATGTCACCTGTCATAGTGCTGAGTTGTGTACCCCTCGGACACAATCCTTTGAACAGGGCTAATCTGTGTGTGCACTGCTGTGCATGTGTGTGTGTGTGTGTTGTGAGAGTGAGAGAGAGAGAGAGAGAGAGAGAGAGAGAGAGAGAGAGAGAGAGAGAGAGAGAGAGAGAGAGAGAGA
>JBBPCS010001157.1:0-15603 GCA_037974645.1 Hollardia meadi | reverse complement strand
GTATAAAGGGTGGAATATGAGGCTGATCCATGTGTCCACATTTCCAAGTTGATTTGGGATTTATAAATGGAAATTGCGCTCTGGCAAGCGTACGCAAGTTTTTATAATTTCATAAATCAGAATAATTTTTGGCGTATGTTCATTTAGTTAATTTGTACATATATGCAAAAGTTTAGTGTAGTTTCTCCTAGAAGTTTTATAAATGATGTCCAGCGAGTTATATGTTCCCTAGTAGTTGGGAGGTAAAGGACATGTCACTAGATCGGCTGTGCAGTGCCCAGGAATGTTACTGTAGTTGTGGTAAGCTGTCACTGGACTGGAATTCAGTGACTGCTGTTCGCTGGTGGCTAGGCCTGGCTGTCAACTATGCCACGCTGCTCAGTGGAGCGTGCCTAGACTGATAATACAGCTATTGAGCAGGGTAACACCCCCCAAACACATACAGACACACACACCAGCACCTCCCTGGATTCAGAAAGCATTTTCCGCCCAGCTGTGGCCTATAGCCGTTTCAAATGCTAGAAAAACAATTGACATGATCAGTGAGGATGAGGGTGCACAAAATATGGGTTGAAGTGGCTACACACTTCACTTTTTTTCCTCAAATTATTTGAAATTTAATTGATGTCTTTCTCCAGTTAACATGTTCTCTGAATATCTTAAAACATATTTTATAGACTTCACTTATATCATTAGACATATCTTAACCTGTTAAGACTTTATCCTTACTCTGCCATTTCTGTCTGCTCCTTTCCTTTTTCTCTCCGTCTTGTCCTTCCCTCCCTGTCTGTGTATTTGTTGTCCTGCTATATCGGGGTCTTATTGTGTGATATACATTTTTATCATTTCATCATGCACTTGGTGGGCCACAGGGTAGCGTTAGATGAATTGAGGTTTATTAAAGGAGCACTGATCACTATCTGCCCCCTGAAAATGGCCTTATTGATTTTGTTCACGGGGGAATAACAGCTTGAAGGTGCGGACTGTGTTTGTGATCTGTGTTGTCGATCATTTGCACAAACTGCTTTTAGCTCTCTGTCGGAGTAAAATGCTTTGAATCTGTGTGAGATTTCTGCTCTACAGGTTTGATCTGATTTGTCTTTCATTGCTTTACTGAATTTTACAATTAATTGAAGAAACCCATTTGGAAATACAGTCTCTTTACTGAAATAATGATAAAACAAATGGATAATTTATTTATCAACAGAAAAGTTAATGTCAACAGTCATTCAAGTCATTTCCCAATAAAAGCACCAAACAACATTTGAATCTTATGGTCTCGATGTGAGTATTTAGTGCTTTACTTATATTACGTTAATTCAAATACTGTTGCTTGTTTTGACTATTGAATATTTTAGAACTAAAAGTCAAAGTTGATTAGTTAGTTGAGGTTCAGGCTTTTTAAATGTGAGGATTTAGTCCTTTAAATTCTCACATTACAGAAATTTGTAAGCTGCTGTGTACTGGGTGAAGTTTCATTTTTCTTTTCTTTGCATCCTAATTGATGATGATATAACAGTTGCTGCTGATTTGGTACTGCTGAAGCCACAGACATCTCTCTGCCTTAGACCCATTTTACTTTTGCTGTCATTTTGTTTGTGTGATGGACAAGATGCGTTTCATTGTAATGGAGTTGAGTTGTTTCGCCATGTAACAAAGAATCTTTTGAAGCTTCAATTATGTTCTCTTTAAGTACATTGATTTTGTATTGGTCTGTGAACACTGTCAAAACTCTTCTGAGTATGTCATTGTGGCTGATCAGATTTAGACAGGGTCAGAGAACAGATTTTTGTGTCTTGACGGTGTGATGGAAAAAAACCAAACATGTTCGCCGTCGTCATTAGGAGTTGTGACGTGAGTCTGTACCACACTAAATGACTGGTTTGTACCTATAGTCGTAGTGTGAAAGCTCAGAAAAATCTTTCTTGTTCCGAAAAAAGGTGGTCCCTTTTCTGTTACATGCCTGGGAGCCTTGGAGTTCTATGATGCTTCCTCTGACCATTGTGGGGCACTGGAGGGTTGTTATGTTGAAGTTCCTCTTGTTACTGGGAGAAAAGTTAACATCATAAAATAAATAATCATAGAAGATATTCAGTGTTGAGTTTATCATAGGACTTATTGGATATATCAGTATGGATTGTATGGATTTATTCTGCCTTCAAAAAGACACTGCAGTTCAAGGATGCATTACAAAGTTTCTGAAATGGATACAATTGCACAGGACAGCACAATTATCTTTTGGCTAACAAAAGTAAGTCTCTCACATGTAGTGCTCCAGAGATGGTTAACCGGTGTAACATTATGTAGGAAATGACATCGTTGACCTCTGAGTTGACTTCTATATTGTCCAGTATGTCAGGTTTTTTTCATCGGTGGTGTTTAATGCTTGGCAGTGAGACACATGCGCACACAGCTCAACTGGAAAAGCGCTGCGTCAGCGACACAGTACAGAGTTTATTTCAGATAACTTTACGTTAAACATAACATTTATTTTCACTTGCCTGGTCAGATAACTTCCTGAGGCATTTTACTTTCCCTAGCAGAGTTTACTTGCCATGGGCAAGCGTTAATGTTGAGCGCTGCAGCGTTAGCATCCTCGGCTATCAGCTCTGCTGGTGTTGGTGTCAGGGAGAAATAAAACATCGGACTGTGGATTCTGGATCTGCACGTGAATCGGTGACATCTGTCTGATATCCGATGAGTGAATTTGTCTGGGATGGAACCCGACACTAGCCGTGTTTCCATCTAAATGTCAAGCGAATTTTAAGCGAACTTTTGAAAGTTCTCAAAAAAGAAAATGCGAATTACGTGCGTTTCCATTTTGGAGCGAATAAACTAAGCCAGTTTTGTCAGAAGATGGCGGTATAGCCTACGTAGGCCTACCGTAACATGGCTGTAATAGAACAGTAGAAGAAGTAGAGGTTGAAAACCGGAAACAAAACAACAGTTGCCTTGACAACATACCCATACGACATGCTATATGTAGGCATGGCAATGGAGAGAGGAAACATGGAGAGAGGTCTGCAGGAGTTACTTTCAATTCAGTTATCATAGTACTTTCAATTCATTTAGTATTGGCAATGTGTAATGCTGTCCGGAGACAAAGACAGAGAAATGCCATTCTGATGCACGCAGCGGCAGCAAGGGCGATAAGACTCCGACAGCGGACACAGCTGATCAGTCATGTGAGTTGAATGTTCGCTACATCAGAACTTATTCGGCAAAGTTGTTTCCAACCTCGCATTTTGCGCATTAACTCTTTTTCGCAAAAGGCCAAAACCACCTCAAGCGAGCGTATAAACTTTTTTGCGAATTAGAGGAGTTTTTTTCAAATTTTGCTGTTTCCATCAACTTTTTCTAATGCGATACTTCAAAATGCGCACAAAAATAGGTTGATGGAAACGCACCTACTGATATCAGAATCAGATTTATTGCCAAGTATGTTCACACGTACAAGAAATTTGGTTCCAGCCATTGGGGTCACTCGATACAGACGTATACAATGACAAAATATAGGCAACTTGGAGACCATACATGATTATAGACACAGTTTCCAGACCGTAGTCGGGGAGCAGTGGAGACGTTTCTTTTCTCCTGGGCAAGGACTATTCTTGCTTTGGAACTAACCCCCTTTACCTTTCCAGCAGTTGGGAAACAACACACGGGAGCTTCACTTTGGTCTTGAGAAACTGCAGCTTTTATTTACTGGCAAACTGTAACCTGCACTGTACATTTGCTGCTACATTTCTTCCTGCTCTACTCCACTCAGCGCCACGCTCCTCTGCATTAAAAACTGAATTTTTGGCCTCATAAACACTGCAAATCTCACTAATACCCACAGTTAATGGCTGTTTACAGTGTAGATATAAAATATAATTTACTGATCTCTCCAGTCTGTGCAGACCAGAAAGTTTAACCCTAACGCCAACCCGCATTTTTAGATTTTTAGATTTAGACCATATTCTTACATTAGACTTTTTTGTGAGTACTTCAGTACTGTATAATTATTTAATGTGAGTACTCAAATATGGGAATTGCTAACAATGTCCATCCCTAGTGCGAATTAATCCTACGAACAAAACAATGTGTAAAGGCCTTTACTCTGCACCCCTCATAGCCATTTTATAAAATGAGATTAAGTTAATATTATGATCCTTGTTTCAACGTTGCCTTTTTATTTCATGAAATACCATGCCAAAACATTTTGTTACATCCCTACTTACAACCTAATGCTGTCTTCGAAAGCATCCATAATTATCTAAAGTGCTAACCCTGTTTAGTTTCGTGGTGGCTGGAGTCAATCCAGCACACATTGGGTAAAAGCTGAAATACAACTTTTATCATAGCATGCATTTGTAAGCAGTGTTGGCAAAAAATAGCGCTGCTCTCTATATACTTGATCGTCGACAATCGAGTATATAGAAAAAGTATATATAAGACAACATACTTCGTAAGATGGTAAAAACTGGTGAGCAAAAACTGCTGCTAAATTAATTGAGTTGTATTTTTTTCATTAAGATTCATGCCATTGCTGTAAGAACATTTTTCATTTTGGTGCTTGTCATTCGTTTTAGCTTCAGTGTATAGGCTATACCACATCCTAGGGAAGTGGACAAGATAAGGACTTTGTTGACTTTGGATCCCTAATGCAGACATAGGTGGGGTGTTATAAGGCATTTTTTAGAGTTTGACTTTAACTGTGCTATTAAAGGATTTACAAAGTCCATTTGTGTTCCATATTCCACTGTGCAGGCCCATCCACTCTAGGACAAAGCTTGGTACTAGACAAACCAGACAGTGAGCCCTTTTATTATGGCGTTGACCTTTTTTTTAAAAAAAAAAACAAAAAAACAGGGCTATGTATGCATGTCCATGTACAAGCAGACATTATTATTGGACATTGAAGAGTTGTGTGTTTCTTTGTGTGACACGTGCTGACCCTAAGCAAGAAGGGAAAATGCATCAGGCCGTACCCTCTCTCCCTCACACTCCTTTTTGTATCAAATAAAGACTTGTGACCTAGCCTAGAAAGGACTGACTGCTCTCAGACATCTGCTGTTACCTCCTGAAGGCTATTTTTACTACTACTAAAGGCTAATACTAATATACAACAGGTATTACAGGTAGTGGTCGACTTATATGGGTTTTTCAATGGCCGATACCGATATTTAGAGAGCAGGGCGGCTGATGGATGATATATAATGCCGATATCATGTTGTTGTTTTTTTCTCATCAGATAAAATACAACAATTTAATAATAATAATAAACAAGACACAAAATTGCTGAACTTAAATGAACATTTATTTAACACTAAGATATTCACTTGAACACAAAAGTATTTGAAAATAAAAAAATGTGCATCGTCTCTGTTTGCTCTCTGTAGATCTGCACTTATTATTTAAACTTAAATTTTTTTTTTTGGTTTATCGGCCACGTGAGCGCAGGCATCGGCCAATGCCGATTATCTCAAAAAGCCATTAATCGGCCGACCGATTGATCGGTCGACCTCTAATTACAGGTATTAATAACTACTACTCCTACTACTAAAAAAATTTAAAAATAATAATAAAAAAAATAATAAACAATTTAAGTGTGCTAACAAGTAATATTTCTTTAAACTGAGGGCAGATAACTTTTTTTGTGTGTTTTTCACACTGGACACCAAAACATTTTAGGACTAGACTACCACTAGAAGTGGTTTAAATTGACTGAACAGGTGCCCAGAATGAGAAGCCATTGGCTGTAAAACAAAAAAATTTTTTCTCAAGATGCTTACATTGTTGCTTTGAGTTATAGCCAGTGTACCATGTAATGCAGCTATAGAGCACTGTGAAATCTAGTTCATAGTGGTTCAAAATGTTTCGTTTTTGTTTTAACAGTTGCTGATTTAAATTCTGTTTTTAATACATTTTTAAAAACCTTTTCAGTTACAGCAGATGTTTTGTTTTGTCACGCATTCTCAGGTGAGTCAATGCGGCAGGCTTCTGGAGAATTTGCTGAAGACCCCTGCTCATCTGTGAAGAGGGGCAATATGGTTCGTGCTGCCAGAGCACTCCTGTCGGCAGTCACACATCTGTTGGTGCTGGCAGACATGTCTGATGTCTACAAACTTCTACTGCAGCTTAAACTGGTGAGATAATTGTATTCTTCTGTATATTATACGTTACATGCATAATTTGAATTTCATAAGAATTAAAGGTGTGTAGATTTAGTGGTATCTAGTGGTGAGGCTGCTGATTGCCTCACCCCCACCTTTCCAAGTGCGAGCCCACGGTTGTTGCTAAAACACTCTCGCGCCAGTCTTTCTGGGCTACTATAGAAACATGGCGGTGCAACATCCTGGAATAGGATACGGCTATAAAAGGCTCATTGTAAAGTGATAAAAAACCATGATTCTTAATTTCAGGTGACTATACACAAATGAAAACATAATCATTTATATTATATTCTCTTTCTGCAAATAGATCCCCTTACATCCTAGACACTGGACCTTTAAATTATTCCACCAAATAAAGCCATACTGTATCTGCTTTATCAATGTCACCAACTGATTACTTTTGACCTCAAATTGCATGCTACTCTATTTTATTTACTTGGTTTAGTGTAATCTCGTCCACCTTGTAGTGCAAGTTTACATGACTTGTCCTATAACGTCCAGACAGATCTGTGGTGCTGTATTTCTGGGTCAAGGCTGGTTTGTCATATTCTTATGTAAGTGTAAATAATGAACTGCTTGTTTTGGACAGAAGAATGCGGTGGTATCAGTAACTCCTTTTTAATAAATGAATTCATTAACTACTTTTAACTTTTGAATATCTCTGGTAAATTCCCATGTAAATGTATCAAAACAATGGTGGATCTATATAATGTTTAATTTCATTCCAAAGTAATATATTCTCTAGTAATTAAAATAATTTTAATTTGTTTTTTTGTTCGTTTGATTGCAATTTTAGAAATTGCTTTTTGAAATCTCGATGGATTTAAATTTCAGGTGGAGGACAATCTGGTTAAAGTGCGGAATGCAGGAACAGAGCAGGACCTTGGGATCCAATATAAGGCGTTGAAACCAGAGGTGGACAAGCTGAACATCATGGCTGCCAAGAGACAGCAGGTATTGTACAGTTGGCAAAAAAGATCGACAAGGTCAGATTGTGAGGGCACAGAAGTCTTTTAGATTTAATTGGACTGGGAGGTTTTTGAAGTGCCTGAATTGCTGTTAGCGGTCTTGTAACTATTAAAATATGCTATCCCATCCACATAGCAAATGGTAAGTAAAACAATGGGAGGGAGTAACAAGAAGAAGAGTGCCTCATGCTTCAGCTGGACGATTTGATGCAGTAAACATGAACAATCTTATTACCATTTGCAGTGAAGTGGGCTGGGAGTGCAAGAAAATAGTGTGAAGGCTTACTCTAAATGTGACAAAAACCCATTTCCTTGTGATGAAATGGTACATTGTTTTCTCCACTTAAGTGTAAGTGGTCAACAGTCACGTGCAGTTTGATGCATTTGTTAAATAAAAAAACTTCATAAGGTTTTGGTGCCTGTCTTGGAGATGCACACATCTGCTAATTACAGGAAATGAAAGAAAAAGCTTTGTGAAAATTGTTTTTATTTTGAGATTTTATGCATTGTCTTTTCACCCTTGTCAAGATAATCATAAAACTAACTACAAAGAAAGTAGTGTAAGTAGTATACATTTTAGTAATGTTTTTAAGCTATGCTTGGGCTGCTCAATTATGGCAAAAATCATGATTATTTTGGTCAATATTGAGATCAGTTTTTTTAACATGATTACTCGCCTTTGGAAACATCATGCATTAATAAACTTTTCAAAAAGTTTTTTTACAGTGGATTTCCTTGAACTAAGTAGAATTTAACAGAAAAAACAAATGAAATAAAATGTAATATGTACAGCGGCATTGTGGGCTTCACCGTGTCCTTTTATTCAGTTCTATATGCGTGATACGTTTCGAGTGATACAAGCTTTTTTAAAAATCTAACTCATTTAGTATTGAACATGCTCTGGGCAAGTTATGCACACACTGTAGAGAGCCGATACATGTCCTGCAATTTGTCATATGCTTAGGCTTTCTTCAAATTTACTTGTATGAGCTTTTGGGTCTGCCACAGTGCATAGCAACCGTGCATACCCGCTCTCCCAACATAAGTTCGCTGTGTGCGAGCGCTGCGTGGCATGCGATGTCTTCCTCACGGACAGTAAAATTGTTTACCTTTTTTGTTTGACCAAAGGCTATTTTTCCATCATCCTGGCTAAGCTCAGTGATGTGGCGCAGTAATTGATCTTGATCTTGATTTTATCTTGATTGTCGTTTTTTTATAATGGTTGGAAGCCAAAGTTGTACTCGAAAATAAAATTTGATAAATTGCCCAGCCCTACTTCATGCTAGCCCGAGGTATAAATCATACAGTGCACACTGTCTTATAGGGCTGTAAGAATGTTTTGCGATACTGTATCGATTCTCAAAAACACAGGTTTGATTTTTAATTAATAGTTTACATCCAAAGATTTGTGGCAGTGGTTCGTTTTGTGTTATTTTTAAACCTTCGTGTCAGAAAGTTTAAGCAGTGATTTTACCAGCTTAATGTTTCAAAAGCACTTAAATAACATCTCTAAATCCACCCAAAGACTAGACGGGTCTTGTTCTCCATATTGCAATTTTTTTAAATGGGTGAAACTTGCCAAATGATCACTGACGATTTTGTGAAAAAATTACTTTATGGATAGCAAAATGTGTGTAACCACAGTAATGGGGCTTAAAACTTTTTTTTTCTTGGAGCCCAAGCAATAGTGGGGAAAAAGCCCTGGGAGCATTCCATTTGGAAGGGAAGCTGTCGTTTTGTGTATGCAAGCCATTTTTTTGCCATAAATCTATGCCAGCGATCACTATCTCATCTCCTCCTTCTGTGAAGATGTAATTGCAATATAATGCTAGGGTCTGAATAGCAACGCATTAAATTGCAAAGGCATATTATAATGGCCTGATTATGACTGTGTTGTGTTACCGCAGGGGACAGAAATAAATCTGGGTCATCCAGAACAAACTCTGTCACACTAAGTGTCTCCATAAGGGTATGACAGGCCTATTTTGAATTTAAAGTACATTGCTACCCATCCCCCCTCTAAGTATTCCATCATCCAGTTTAACTCTTTTTTTCCAACCTTTTCTATGTTCTTTTCATTTCATTTTGCTAGGAGCTAAAGGACGTCCACCACAAGGACCAAATGGCTGCTGCTCGCGGGGTGCTACAGAGGAACATCCCCATGTTGTACACAGCGTCCCGTGCCTGCCTGCAACACCCTGACGTGGCAGCCTACAAGGCTAACCGTGACCTGATCTACAAGCAGCTGCAGCATGCAGTGTCTGGCATCTCCAATGCCGCCCAGGCTACTGCTACTGAAGACTCAGCACTCAGTCAGCCAGCAGGGGGTGGAGAGCTTGCTTACGCCCTCAACAATTTTGATGTAAGTCAAATGAGTGATTTACAAGTCACAGCCCATTTGCCCTTTCTGATGTGTCCAGCCAGATATTCAGCTAACTGCCAGATTAATACAAAACATAAATTAAAAGATCATATATTTCCCTACAACAGTGAGGTTCAGCTACAAAGGTATAATAAAACAAATGTATTTCCAGAGATGAGTCCTTGTTCAGAAAGGTTATAGTTAGGTCTGATTTTTAGTTTATAGAACCAATCTAACTGAATCATAAAATGACCAAAGCCCCTGAAGGAGTTGAGGTCGAGGTGGGAATTAGGGTGAGATATGTGGACAAACTGGGACATGGCTCAAGGGTACATTTGAATATGTTCTTGAGTCACTACTACTTTGTTCCTTGATTTGCTTCTATCTCTGTCAAATGAAGAAGATTTACACAACTACAGCGTTCAAAAGAAACATGCATTAGGCTGTACTTAAAAATGCATTTTGTAAGTAACTCAGGTTTATATAAACAAAGGATAATCCCTTCTCTGCTGTTGCTTTTGAGCTTTGCTCTACTGTCATTAGGTTGGTTGGTTCTAAAAAATATAGCGGAAATAGAGTTATCGTTATCAGAAAAGCATGGCCGACATAGTTACTTAATATCTTAATTCAGGGAAGAGGTGAGAACATGCAGGCATGGTTCTTATATTGCGAACAAGAAGTACATTTTGGCATCCAGCACAATGAGAACCCTAATTTACTAAAACACTTTGTATGTTGTAGTCTAGACCTCTTCATGTGTGTAGTCCTCTTTTTCTAAAAGTTGGCTAGTGTTATCCAGTGTTTGTCTGACTCAGATAAACTAGTTTTTGAATTTTTTTTTGTTTGATTGCATTTTTTATTAAGGTGTTTTTGTTGAAATTATTTCTATTCTACTGGAATGTTGCATTTTGAGGGCCTTAGAATACTCAAACACATGAAAATTGGCACAGTTGTCAGAACTGGCAAAAAGTTCTGCAATGAATGGGCTTGGACGTAGTCAGCGGACTCCACTTCGTTAAATTTTTTTTGTGATTTTCAGGGCCTGTACTCTAACAAACAAACTCCTCCTAGAGTATTAATCCTAAGGACTTGAAATTCGGTCAGCATAAGCTTAAAACCTTTGTAATGCTAAATTGTTCGCCTTTGATAATAGTCCCCCTCGAGGAAAGGTTCTTACCAACTATGAGTCACAGCCAATGCGCCATCTGCTGAAAACAGGAAATACGGTTGATGTAAAAATGAAAAAAATCTAAACAAATCACAATTACTTCCAACAGAGCTGAAATATTTTTCAGCACATCCACTGAATCATGACAGACATTTGCTACACTGCAGCTTACGGGCAATTCAGAGGTCCGACACACTATATTTTTCAAAATATGAAAAATTCTAAAACAAGTCAAGTTCAATAAAAGATTGCTTATTATTAATTAAAAATATGAAACTTTAAAAGGTACATGAAACATGACATACTAGTCATCATAATATTGACATGAAACAACATTAAGATAACAGCTGGATAAAACATAGAGCTAATCAGCTTAATGTTTCCTGGGGTGATAAATGCAAAGATGATTAATTTGATAATTATTATTATTATTATTATTTTTTTTTTAACTGCCACTGACTTCTGTCAGACTTGCAACCCCCCTTATTATTTACAGGTGATGTGTTCATATACAGCTTCCAAAGAAATGAAAACACATTCACAGTGACAGATTTGTTCACTGAACTCTATAGAAGTACTGGTTTCCAAAGTGTCCTCTTTCGCTTGACACATCATTCATCTTGTGTTGATCTATTAGTCATTAGTCATTTAGTCATTTTAGCAAGTAGAGCACTGACATTATTTACCCACACCATTGATGCAATCTACATGCTCGTGTTTTACTGTTTAAAGGGGCAATGTGTGAAGGTTGGCCACCTGTCGAAGGTCACTCCAAACAAATAGGGGGCAGCATATCACCAGAGTAACCACCAACTGTCGCTCATTATATTATAGCTAGTGTTTGAATAGGAACAGTGACTGAAGTCAAATGACATTAGCATATAGATCAAAGGAAAGACATCAGTAAATGGGGTCTGAAATTGTGGTCAACAGTGCATATTTGATGACCGTGATGCACAAGGAAAAACCGGAGAGCAAGTCTTCCTTGGGTGACCGAGAATTTCAACGCTACGGCTGACCTGAATGTTTCGAAGCTTCGGTCAATGCCATGATAATAGACGTCCAAATTAATATTCAATTTTTTTTTTTAAAGAGAAAAGCGAAGAAAAAGATACAAAAGACTGATAAAGAGTGAGAAATGTAGCTCCTTCATGGCATTTACTTCTTCTCTGAACTTACGCATATAAAACCAATTATGTACACGTGAAAAGGGTGCACAGAACAGTATCCACATTACTTCTGGTGCATGTGCACAAAAGCAGTCCAGCGAGCATGGGGCTTATCTTAGGTGCAAAAACCACTGGCTACAGAAATGTGGAAAAAAGTGATTGATGATCTGGCAAAAATGGCAGTGGAAGATGGGTATAGCATAGCTACATGCTTTAGTTACATCCTAATGAAATGTTTTGTCTTGTTTCTGCTAACAAAAATGCTTAGTCCTACCTTTTAGATAATATATTTGTCATTCGGTAGCTCTTAGCATGGCAACTGAAAAATTTACTAAAGCTGAGCCGTTTAAGTAGCAAATGTGGTACTTAGGCAGGTATGATGGCTAGAGAAAGAATTGATATATGTAGCTTCACTCAGTAGATTTTCCTGATTCAACTGTGTAACGCAGATTTGCAAGATTTTGTGTTCAGGAATGGACTGAAAGCTGGCTGCTCAGAGTGATTGGATTACAGTCATGAAAATCTCTGATACATTATAAAGTATGAAGGATTTATCTCTGACAGATGGCATGCCAAATGATTAATCTGCATAAAAAAACTGTTTACAATGCAGTCTCTCAGATCTGTTGCATCAGTGATTAGTTTACAGGTAGTCATGCAGAAAGTCACTCTCCCAAAAAAATGGTATACAGGCCTTTTCCAGATTATTTCAAGCACAAGGCAAAAAAATGAGTCTCTCTCTCTCTCTCTCTCTCTCTCTCTCTCTCTCTCTCTCTCTCTCTCTCTCTCTCTCTCTCTCTCTCTCTCTCTCCTCCTCTGTGTCTCTCTCTTGTGTGCCTGTTGCCATGGTGATATGACACGCAAGCAGAGGAGGTCAGATGAGACAGAATGGAGGGGGCTGGAGGTGGCTGTGATGGAGGGCCGCAATAATAAACCAAAATTCTGAATTGTTTAATATTTTGTATCAATAAGGCTTCTGCAGAAGCACAGAAGTTTGTTTGTCATTGGGGAAATTGGCTTTCTTTGTGTTAAGCTTGTTTTTTGCAGTAAGCGACAGTGATACCTTAACCCTCTGCACTGCCTCTTCAGTATGTCAACTAGTTGCCTCTGAGCAGGCTCACCCCTTAGAAATCAGACATTTAAGTGGCTTCTCTCCTGCAGATATAAAAGAGGAGTGTCGGTTACTATAGCATGTTTGTGACTCACATGAAGCAAAATCAAATCATTTCACAAAAGGGATTGTATATTTATATTGTATATAATACCAAATTTATAGACTTATCTGTTGTCTGCAATGGATCTTGTAGTTTACATTGTGGTAAATACTTTTTCAGATTCAGACAACTATATTGATCCCAAGAATAGCAATTCATTTGCAGCAGAGTGACCGTACCTCAGTTTCATAATCACCATGTCATTAATTCCAAATAGCACATCACACATCATTTTGTAAAAGATGTGAACTTGATGATACTTTTACTGGATTATAGAGCAATTGTCTTAAAGTCTATGGACATAACAAAACAGCTTAGCACATGTCTCTCTTTAGGTTTTCCAGCCGGTTTGTCAGTCTGTCAAATCAGACTTCCCCTTGCCAGCCGGATTTCTCTCTTTGGGCTTGGAGAGCAAAAGAACAGTATAACATAATGACTTGTAGCATTTTTTTTCCCCTGCAGTTCTAATTTCCACTCTTACCCTTTCCTTACAGAAGCAAATCATCGTGGACCCCCTGGCGTTTAGTGAGGAGCGCTTCCGTCCCTCTTTGGAGGAGCGCCTTGAGAGCATTATCAGTGGTGCTGCCCTCATGGCCGACTCTTCGTGCACTCGTGATGACCGCAGAGAGCGCATTGTGGCTGAGTGCAATTCTGTGCGCCAGGCTCTTCAGGACCTTCTATCCGAGTATATGGGCAATGTAAGTGTCTTACCTATCCATTGCTCCCTGTTGCCACAACATGACTTCCTACTCGGAACACAACAGCTCTCTTTATTGTTGTGATTTACATTTTGCCTTTATTGGACAGTATGAAAGCAAAATTTGTAAGCTCTAAAGACAAAGACATCATACAAAGGTCTAAACAATTGAATTCCTTTAATTAGTTCCAGTCAAACTAAACTTAGAAACCCCAACTTAATATTTACCTATATGGTGAACCCAATAAACTCTCCTATTTTAGTTTAAGTTAATTTGCTATACAAATACTCCTATACCCCTGCAAAGAAAGAATCCAAATAAATCCTAGTTGTACAAATCTGCACAAAGCCCTGTGGAAAAAAATAATGGTTGGATTTGTCATCTATCTTATTACATTGCTTTTATGTCGTTGAGAAAAACATGGGTAATCAAATTCTAAACAAATTGTCCTGATCCAATATTTATATTTATATTAATATATGGAAATTAACACTGTCACTGTGCCTAGAAATAGATTGAATATATGCTGCAATCAACAGTGTCTTTTGTTAATCAGGTCCCTGTAGTTGACATATAAATTTACTTGATGAAATTGAACTTTGGTCATTGTTATACAATGCCTCCAATTCTGTTTACTTCACAGGGTCTGTGCTGCCCCCAACGAGCTCTATGTATCAAATGCTTTAGGCTATAGATTGTTAGGTTAGGGCCATACCTGGTTGAGACTGCCTTGGGGGGGGGGGGTTGTAAACAGAAGAACACACAAAAAGGTCTGCCTGGGAGGCTCAACTATTGGCCCAATATTCCCCTGGGCAACATCTTATGGAAGCAGAAGCCCTAGGCACACATCTGAACTGCCTCTGGATGTTGCTGCCGTTGTAGATTTACCGGTCGGTAAATATTTCTCCTCTAAAACTACATGACTAGCTGGATACAGCATTTTCAATGGCAGTGGTCCCATTTACACTTGTCAAACAGGGTGGGAAATTAACCTCTAAAATGTGAACGTCTGCCAGCCACTGACGGAGAAATGTTCAAATTCACCAGCCAATTAATAGTAAACCATTTTGTTTCTCAAATCGTCCAGCCACTTTTTGTGCGATATTTTATCAGCATTTAGCTGGTGGCTTTTGCTAATTTCCCATCCCGTCAAGTGTTTTGTATCTGGATAAAAGCCAGATCAGGTTTAAGACATTTTCATTTGCACTTAAACACGTATAAATACAGTATATGCATCTTTTTTGGCCAGATTTCAAATCTGATTACTATCAGTCTTTGTGTTCCCGGGCTACATGCGAATCAGAATTGGCCCTCCTTCAGTCTAGAAGGAGGTGGAAATGCACTTGAAGCTTCTTGGTAACTGCCAAACATACCAGAATAAGAACGTCTGCACTTAAGTAGTTTAGTTACAATGATAACAATTTAGCTTGTGTTTGCTGACAACTATAAATAACCTAATGCAACACATTAAAGTTTAATCATCTTCTTAGTTCTAACTCATGCTGCTCTCTCATCTACAGAGATCATTCAGTGGTTGAACTGATGAGGGATCAGACAAATACTACAGGAGCTTGATGCACCTTGTATGTGTGCGAAAATACCTGGCGTCGTTATTCCTTGTTGCTTCAATGAGACACAGAACAATGGCTAATTTCAGTGCAATTAGATTGAAGCTTTAGCTGCCATTATCACAAGGACAGAGGAGACAGAGCATGGATGTATTGTAGGGATGCACGATATTGGATTTTTGCCGATATTTTCAAACTCATTTAGGCCGATGCCGATATATATATATGCATCTTTTTTTTAAGAGAACCCCAAATCTCTACTGTACTAGAATTAACCTATTACTCTTATTGTGATGGC
>JBBPCS010001156.1:0-42301 GCA_037974645.1 Hollardia meadi | reverse complement strand
TTTTTCTGATCAGTTTGGTTTTAATTAGTTATTTGATGCTATAAAAACGGGCTGAAACATCATGATTGACAGCTGAGCCCTGCTCGTGATTGAGTCGGCCGGGTGTATGGGCGGGAACTCGATACCGTGGCTCCAGCCCCCGATCACTACTGCACAGACTCTGGCTCCAAATGATGTCATCAGAACAAGATGGCAGCGCTTGTATCCGGGATATTTTGGCTTAATTTTTGTACAGTGGGAGGAAGTGGAGATGCGTCATCCATCTTTATTTAGGTCAATGGTTGGGACTAAAACAGTAACTGCATCTCTTTCTCCAAATAGGATATCCAGTTGTAAGCAGGAGAAAGCAAAGACCTTCAGGCGAGATCCTGACAAAGGTCTAATAAAATGAATCATAGAGCATCAGGGCATGCATAAGCTAAAAAGCCAACCTATAAACATAGCCGTTGGGCCATAGTTCTGCATGGGCCGACATAGATCTCACATAGCTGCGACCAGGTCAAAGGAGTCAGTATCTTGAGATCAATCTGGGCTAAGTCTTTTCTCATCCTCTCCTCACCCTTGGCACAACAAGCAGCCTCATACACCTGATCACAGGGGCTTTGGTAGGCTCAGGGCTTTTCCACCGTTCTTGAGATAGACTGAGGTATCTGTGCTGCAACATAACCCTTGGCCCTGTAACCTCCCACACAATGGCTGCAATTTTGTATTCATGGAAAAAGCTGCAAGAGAATATAGAAAATTTGCTGTAAATGGGCTTGATTAATCTGGCAATGAAGTCATGCTGGGGCGACAACTTTAAGATGCAAAGTCCTCTTTCATTAATATGTAGCCATTATCACAGTTATCTATTTTCAGCAGCCTAATCTTTGCTTTAATCTGCGAGGATGGTGCTGCTATTGCTAAAGTAAGCACACATCTTAAACCAGATCCCAACTCTGACCTTAATAAGTGCATAAAACTGCCAAAGGCCAGCTGTGCTCGGAGTAGTAAATATATGACATTGGGAAGACAACAGCTACAAGCTAGTCTCTCTCACAGGTACTCAAATGTTTGGCAGGCAGCCACTTTGGGCAGAGCAAATCAGGGCAGCAGCTGCACTTATCTATGGATATCCTTTCTGTCCTCTCACACAATGAGCTGCATAGGTGGCCAACTCTGCCATGCACTTTTCTTTCTTCGATCCATCTTAATCATGCAGCAGCTAAACAACACAAACAGAGATGCCTCCTGTTGTTGACCTGGGTTCCACTTCCAGTCAATAGATGAGGTGTTTTGTAAAGGCGAGCTGTCTGGAACCATAATTAGAAGGTTAATTTCTCATTCCTTGTCCCAAGTGTTGCTGAGTGATGAACCAGCAGAGCAAATCGATACAATCACGATTAAAAAGCAGTGAATCACCATGTGACAGATGCAATCGTCAAAGCACTGTTGTTTCTTCAGTAGTGGACAACAAAGGTTATCTAATGACACTTTACATGTAGAGTAGGTCAAGACCATACTCTTTATTATTAATTAATTAAATTATTAATTATGATTAATTTACAGAGACCCAACATTCCCCAATGAGCACACACTTGGCGACAGTGGTGAGGGAAAAACTGCCCTTTAGCAGGCAGAAACCTCGGAGCAGACCCGACTCCAGGTGGGCGGCGAGAGAGCTCAGCGCACTGCAACTTAAGAAAACACAAGCAAATGAACAAAAGTGCTGCAAATACACACAAAACAACACATTAGAGAAAACTGCTGCGACTAAAGAAAATGACAAAAATCACACACATGACCCTAACCCAGAAAACCAGAGTTTGCCTCCCGTAAGAAACCCAGGATCACCAATCTTTTCCTAAACCTAACCAAGTCGGTTTTGTGCCTAAACTTAATCAAAGTAACGTAGACCGTGTGCATCGGGATGAAACGTGCGGGGTGCGTCGGCTCGAGACGCTGTAGGTAAGGCTTCATGCATCCCAATCTTTTTTTTCCCTATGATGATGAAGGAATGGCTCGCTCAACTCTGCATCCTATTGGTTTACTTTGATATTATCCTAACCTTAACCACTCATCACTCCTCATGCCTAAACCAAATCAAGTATTAGACAATCAGAGCCCAGAGTAGGGAAGGTCATTCCTTCACCGTCTTAGGAAAAAACAGTACAGCGCACACTGTGTTCAGCACTTTAGTGTCCTCTACAAACACTTCTGTTGTCATTTTCTGTATTTGCTGTGCTTTTATCTAATGTGTTGTGATGTGTCTATTTGCAGCACGTTTGTGTATTTAGTTGTATTGTGTTTGCAATGCATGTGTTTTCTTAAGCTGCAGTGTGTTGAACTCTCTCGGCCAACGTAGTAAGGGGTTTCTTTATGCAGTCATCTTATGCAATGACCAACAACATAAACTCTGAAGCAGCTACTGCTTTACTGTAATGAAAATAAAATAACTATTAAAGCTACAATAAGCCTGATTTATATTGCAAACCATGTTCACACTTGCATGAGCAATGCTATGCAGCTAGATTGACCATTGTTGTTAATTTGGCTATTTTCATCCAAGTCTTACCTCAGTGGTTCCCAACAGCTGTCATGGAGATTTATCAATAAACTCCAAACTGGCTGTCAAAAACTCAACTGGAGGGAAGCATCTTCAGTAAATCAATTGACACATCTTCAACGAGTTAGACATCATTGACAAATGAGGCATGAAGTTGAAGCCATATCAGAACCCCTAAAGGTAATCGGTACCATTATTTATGTCAAAGAAACAGTTGCTGCTGCTAGTCAGAATGAAGAGTGAAAAGAGAGTTGGAGCAGAAGAAGAGAAGCTGGAGAAACCGTAAAAAGTCAAAAACTGTCCCACTGAGGTGAAATAGTTCACCTAGTTTCCAATGAAGCTGTCAAGAGCTTCACAAATATTCTGTCCCCCCATACAAAAACAAGTGAGAACATGGCAGCTTACCACGCAAACATCAAGAAAGCTTTTTTTCTTTTACTTATTATAGCACAGGGGTCAAGGGTCCGGTCCACTGTGAGAATTCATGAAGGAGCTACAATAAGATGCCAAAGAAACAATAAATTCAAACACATATAGATTGTGCAGGCTGCATGTTGTGCGGCTCGGCTTTTGACTGGTCATGTCAACATGGTTAATGCCTTCCAACAGCGTTGTGCATACACAGTGAGGAATGCGGGCGATATACTCTTTTTATTTATGTCATACTCCACTCTGCAGTGCAAAACCTTATATAATTTATGTATCATTTAACATTTGGCTGGAAAAACTTGCAGTGTGCTTGTTGAACTCAAGCCCTGCAACATGTTTTGTGTTTGTGTGCCCCCCCCGCTCCAGTTAGCTCCATGTCAGCAGGGCCAAAGAGCAGTGAAAGATCACTGCTTGAGAAATTTGAACTTCAATGGCCAGAAAATTATGTTTTCTCATCAGTAAACTGCTCGCAGCATGCTGCCGTTTACCAGCTCAGTTAGACCGCCATCTTTTTTTCTTTTTTCTTTTTTACACCAACAGAAAATGAAGGAACAAGAAAGGCAGAAGATCTTATGCTGGTGAGTCAGGCTGTCTACTTACTGCTCTGGATGTTGCACTTTGATTTTACTTTATCGCTTACTGTGAGCAGAATTTAAATTTAGGACTAGAATTTTGACATGAAAACTATGCGCCATGCCACTTTGAGCCAGTCTCTCACATTTATGGACAAATGAATAAAAATCCTTCTGAGCCAGTTCAGTAACAAAAGTTTATCAATCGAGCTGCTGCTGGATGTCTCTCAGACGTGTGGCCCCCACCAGAGGCCCCAAATGATACCGCATTCATTAGTAGTTAAATTTATGATGCCTCATAATTTCCAATTGGAATATATGTACCTGTGAAAATTTGTTTATGTTGCTGACTCTGACCCCCCGTCTCTGCTCTGGCATTTTTCTGATGCTTGCACATCCTGCTGAAATTGCTTTGCTGCTGTGTAGTTACCCTCACGCACACAAATTTGCATGAAATTTCTGCTATCTTCAGTGTTTGGGATCATTTGCATGATGTTGTTTGCTATCTGACAAGGTGTGCCCCTGACTGTGTCGGAACTTGAGAGGGCTGGTACATGGATCCAGGGATGGGGATCAGTACGATGGAAGATACGAGACCCGGAATAATCTGTTCATTCTCATACCACAGTCTCAGATATCTGGCCTATTAAAAGGGTAAAAATCAATATTTCTTACCTGTTCCTACCCGTTCATTCCTACGGGGGGTGTAAGAAAATATTGATACTCTCGAATATGACGATATTAGGATTTTTGACAATGCATCGATTTTTAATTAATGGTTTACATGCAAAGATTGGTGTTGTGTTTAAACCGCAAGGCAATATACTATACTTACCGTATCACACCTAATATGCAGCCCTTATTCCAACTGGTCACCAAAAGAGGTTGATAAAGGCCAAGTGCCTCATAATGGCCCTGTATATGTGTGTCTACATATTGCATGCAATATAAACTGTACATATATACTGCATGAACTGGACACCCACCAACACTGGAAGGTGTTGCGACAGGCTGCAGCTTTTAGTAGTTCTAATCAGTTTCGGAGCCTCCAACATACGTCAACAATCTGCTACCACAGATGGGAAACAAGGCTGTAGAAGAGGCATCAATACAGGTGATCGAGTACTGGTGCCCCATCGTAAAGCTCCCTGCAAATGATTTACCCCCCGGCAGCTTCATAAACCTGAAAAGAACAACTGGGAAACCAGCAAGGGACCTCATTCATTTCCCAGTCCAAATGACACCAGACTGAGGAGAGGTCGACTTCCATCTGGAGAGGTAAAGGTGGCTGCCATTAATCTGCTCGCACCTTTCAGCTCCACTTCTAATCGGCCACTGCTAATTTGATGGAGGAAAAATAATAATGAAGGCATTCAGATAAGGCTGAATGTCAGCACGACGATGCAACAAAAACTGAGCTGAGAGAAGTAAAGGCACCAAGAGTAGAGAGGAGCAGATTAGAGCAGAGAAGTGTCAAGGTGATGCACATAAAAACTTATTTTTATCCACAGAACAGGAATATCACGCCACGGTACTAAATACCAAAGATTTGTCTTATCCTGCCTTGATTTAAAGAGACATGATTCAATAAACCAAGCGAAACCAGTCCAAAGGTACTGGTAAGAACATTTTCCTTTGCTTTAAGCTAAATAAATGTCAGAGTGAAAGTCATTATGTGGTTTAAGATGGACACGTTGTAGCAGGCCGGTGCCTTACAGAGCTCCAGTGTTTCACAGCCATCGTTCAGTCTTCTTTTTTATATAAAACTCCAAGTTTAAACAAATCTACCCTGAAGGCACATGTAGTCACAGCCGGTAAATTGGAAGTGAAACGTTTCTGAGAAAAATAAACAGTTACGGTCGTCCATGATGTAAAAAAAAAAAAAATGAGGCAAGAAAGTTTTATTCTTGACAAGTATTTCTTCTGCATTCCTGGCAGAAAAATGTGGTGCTGGTAGAATAAATAACATAATACCCAGCTATTTCAAGATTGGTAGGGACTGTCCTTTGTTGGATGAGAAGCTTTTCTGTTTACCTGTGCAGAGGAAATGAGAATAACAAGAGCGTTTCGAAACTTTACAGACACTCATAGTATTTTTTATCACTCGATAGGCCTGAGGTCGATGTGTGAATACGTCTTCAAATGCATGTTGGGACACAAGCCCACAAGATTTTCTACACAAAGGGCCTCTGGGGCCCCTAAATATAAGGCCCCGTTCAGACCTGGTGTCTCATCTGTCCTGAGTGATCCGATCACAAGTGGACAGAGTACAGGTGTAAACGCACCCAAGAGGCATTGAGGATCGGATCGCTCAGACCACATCTGGAGGTGGTCTAGACCACATGTGGCCACAATCGTTCAGCAGCGTGAACCTGAATGTGTCCCGGGCCACATTGAAAGACCGCCGACTCAACTGACGTCCTCAGAAACAACAACAAGAAGCCAAACCAACAATAAATGACACACGTTGGTTCACTGTAATGAAATGACATGTTCAGGCTCTGTTACCTGCTCAGGTCAGCAGCAGATGTTTGTGAACACAGTTTGTTTCAGTTGACTGAACCACAATATCACCAGACTCCCTTAAACATCCTGCAGTGAGGAGAAACTTCAGAAGCCTTTCAAAACGACACGGCAAATCATTTGCGCCTTCTTATAAATTCGGCATTAAATGCGACACATGAAGTTGTTTGTTTCGTTGTAAAAAAATGTTTGAACTCACTGTTTACACTGATTTCACCATTTACACCCCATTTATCAAAGAAGACAACATTTTCTGTTGTATTGTACAAATACAGTAAACGGCAACCGATACAGGCTGCTTCTGTGTCACCTGTGGGGAAAGTCTCCACACTCCCTTAAAAAATTGCTGTTTTGTGAGTTGTTGCGTTCAGAGAAACATTGCAAACTTTAAGAAACACTGTCTGTGACAAATTCTTAGTCATTTTAGACTTCTCGTAAATTCAGCAAAATTTATACATTATTTTCTTTCTTTGTGTGTCTATTTGTCCCAGTGATGTCCGCGCTTATTTGCATATAGTGCGGGGAAGTGAGATCCCATCACTCGATGTGCACGTGGAGACGCAGGTGTGAACTGACGGACTCAGAGCGGTTCACGTGGACGGATGTTAATACCAAATGTGAACAGGCGCAAAGATACTTCTACATTCTAGCAAATACTGAAAATTGGAATCACTAAGAGGAATGTGGTTTTAATAAATTCTACAGTGAACTTTGTAATTTAATAAAAGAAATATCCATCCTGTAAAGGTTAAACAGAACTCACTGACTAAAAACCACATTTAATTTAAATGTGGCTCTCAATCTGTTTTGCCTCTAAGCTGATGTATTGGTCGGAGCTTAACTAAGCCTAATATCCATCTTGTCGCATGATCTGCGCCGAACTGCAGCTGACATTTGCCAGATTGGATTCATGGGATGATATCTACGCCGGCTTCCCTGAGTGATTGCCACGAGGCACTGCTGCACCCACGCTTCATCTAAGAATCCCAAGTGAACGCTCCATCATCCGTCAGCGTCTTCCTGAGCGGGATGAAGCGTCGAGCCGTCTCCATCAGACTCCACACGCTGTCTTATTCCCAGTTTGCTTCCTGCTTCACAGTTTTACAACTCGCTGCTACTGCTTCAATATTTTGTTAAGTATCACAGGCTACAGTATAATCGCATCTTTTGTCAGGACTTCAGACACAATGCTTTGCATAAGGTTGCTGTTCGTAAACGCCACTTTTAGCCAACTCAGATTGGAGCGAAATCCATTAAAGTTGGACCCATGTAATTCATAAACGACGTGTCTGGCTGAGAGGTCGTCCTTGGCAAGACTGTTACAGTTAGACGCTGAGAATTAATAATCATAAAGTCTTCTTTCTTGGCAGATGGGCTCGTCCACACACAGAGGTCTAACCAGTCTTACCAGTCTATGTCTGGACTGTTGATTGATTATCAAGTCAATAACATCCTCTAAGTCAGCATCCTCACAACATTGTGGCCAGGAGTCTCTACATGTTTTGTCAAGTGTCAGTTTCCCACAGCAACTGCTACTCATCAGAACATGTTTAAGTCAAATTCTGCTGATTGTGAGTCGATTTCAGTCCTCTGAAATTAATGCCTCATATCTCCTTTTGAAGATTTTCATTTTATAAAGTGGAAACATTCATAGTTAGTGTCTAATTTCTGGAAGCATTTTAATTTGTGTGCATGAATTATAAGATTATGTGAAGGTCCCGATCAAAACAAGGAAATTAAAACCAAAACATGAATAAAGCATGCAAGCCAAGGGAAATTAAGTGTTTCCACTCTGCATGAGGTCATAACTTCAACTATGGGAAGTTGTGATCTTCGATCTTTGCTTTTGTCCATAAAACTGAAATAGAGATTGTTGGGAAAGTTAAAGTTGCCCTCCAGACATGTTCTGAAGTACATAAAAATACTCTGCTATGACTAATATTTTATTTAACATGGTTTTCCACATTAAAATCTTTTTTAAGAATTCTGAAAAGAGGCTGGAAGCACATCTACTCTTTCTCCTTTAGTGAGAAATGAATGAATCCTCTGCCCCCGCCCACCACCGCTGTTTGTGCTAATGAAAGATCAGCTAGCATCAAGATGGCTAGTGTTTGAGGAAACATGGAGAGATTCAGTCATAACGTTACATGTTTGAGCCTCAGTCAGACCCGGACTCAGCTCAGGAGTCTGTTGTTCACTAGCAGACGTATCAGAATGCTAAGTGTAGTTAGCATCTTTTGTTTATGTTGTTTGTTAGCTTGTTAGCTTGTAGCTGGCAGTGGCTGACACAGCGTTAGCGGTTGTGAAACGTACAATAATATCTGCTACGATGTTACAGTGTGTTCACATCTTGACAGCCAACCAAGTTTTCCTGGGAACTGGCTCATTGGCAGTAGTTGTATTTGTAAATTTCACAGCGATT
Source organism: Hollardia meadi (assembly GCA_037974645.1). NCBI lineage: Eukaryota > Metazoa > Chordata > Actinopteri > Tetraodontiformes > Triacanthodidae > Hollardia > Hollardia meadi. Next base: position 33,810 of record JBBPCS010001156.1, on the reverse strand, counting down.
AGTTTTCGTATTTGTGATGTAACAAATCTATATCGTCGTTTTAGGAAGTGCACAGACATCTCCCCCTTCAGTCGAGGAATGTGACAACACTTTTCTCGTGACAAACTTTGGACAGATACAAGTCAGTTCAGTCCAGATCAGACATTTTAGGGGATGTAAACATGAGGAAAAACACATTTTCGAGCGGAGGGGGTCTTGCAGCGCTTGTATCCGGGATATTTTGGCTTAATTTTTGTACAATGGGAGGAAGTAGAGACACGGCGGCCATCTTGATATATGCCAATGAGCTGGACTCTCATGCACACATAGCTGACCAGGTTACCAAAACAAAGAACAGATAAATTCAGATTACAACACACACAGAAAGAGTGTAACAGCATTCTCTATACAGGGCGCCGTTAGTCTTCACGTAGCAAACAAGTGTTTGCAGCTAAATTGTTCTAAATCTCATATATTTAACGTTTAAGAAATCAAACAGGGACAAGATGAACTGCAAAACAGTGGGTGCAGTATCCAAATTCTATGAGTCCGTTAAAGTAAGCTGACAGCTCAGGAGCTCGAACAGCCAGATAAATAGATAAAAGCTGGTAGCGACAGGGAGCCTGAGAGCTGTGTGACATTTGTCTGGGATTTGTCTTCTGTGAGCAAAATAAAGTGACTACAATGAAGAGGAGGGGGAGGTTGAAGCACTGCCATTATTTGGTCCACAGAATAAAAACAGTGGAGTTTTTCTCCATATGCCTGAAAAACGGGGAGAAAAAGCACTCGATACAAATAAATCCTCTTGAGGACAACTTTGAGACTGAACTGCTCAAGACAAAATTAATGTTCGCGGATAATTGCCAACCTGTGTCTTTCGTCTTAATGAAGATTAATGTTGACGCAAACAAGGGAGGATCAAAGATGCCCGTCAGTCCTGAATGTAATGGAGAATAGATCCGGAAAAAAGGCACCATCCATCACAGACTTCAGGCATTACTTGCTGGAATTTTGGCAGTTGAACAAAAACTCATTTTGGTCAAACCGTGCAGCAGCAAAACACCATAAATATCAAAAGCTGCAACAAGACAAGAAGCATAAATTATTTCTGCTTCTGGAACTGAACTGGAATCGTGTAAAACCATAACTGTGTCCACGCTACAAAGCAGTCAATTTTCACTGCAGGATGAAGGAAACTGCAATCTCGCTCCAGGCTGGGAGTATTTTCTACATAGAGTTGTAATCCATCCATGTCCCATAGTGAGCTAAAGTGCAGCCCTCCAGTGTCACCAGCACAGATGTTTAATCACATCCACAGCAGCGAAGCACCTGGTTGGAATTCAGTGGGTGGGGGAGGAAACCAGCGCTCTCATATAGCAAATATGTTTATGTACACCTGATTCCCTGTCATCACATATTATATCATGTTTACGATCCAACTCTTGTCTCTACCTTTCTCTTTACCTGGACAGAAACTTTGAAGGTTCTTCCTTCGTGTGTCTTGTCTTGCTTTAATCTTCCTGCTTTTCTTCTTTTCCTGCCAATGTGATCGTTTTGTCAAGTGTCAGTTACCCACGGCGGTTGTGTATAATGGAGTTTTCAAGTCTGAACTGACTCCAAATCAGCGCTGTGTAACTCTTAATGGTCCAAGTGTAAATGAGTAGTGGAGGTTTTGAAGAGGTTTTAAAGTAGCCACATTATGCTAATTTTTAAGTTAATCAAGTAATCGCTGTCGCTACGGCAACAATGCCGTCGGTTGCACAAAGGGAATCTGGCCTCACAGTGAAAAACACAACGTCTCCTCGACATGGTGATACGTCTAAGAAAACTCTTCCCGGTCCAGGCGAGCCAAATTACAGCTCTGCCCAAGGGCGTGCCAGACGAGCAGTAAGGCGTGCATTATGCAAAGTGTGACATTGTGATGTCACAAAGTCACGGAAGTAAAGACTATCCTACTGATGAGGCATTTCAGGCACTTCAGGGGCAATGTTTTCTGTGGGAGTAAGGAGCTCCCTTTGCTGTGGACTTTGGGCTTTTTAACTTAGCAGAACTTGTACAGGGACAAAAAGATATGTAACACACTCAAGGTAATGGAAAACCCCATAATGTAGAATATGGCCTCTTTAACAGGAAATAAATAGTAATAACTAAAATGTGACTAAAATTAGAGCGTATGTGTTTGGTTTTTTTTAGATGAGTGTTTGTCTTTCTCTCTCTCTGGTAACAAACGACAGAAGGCAACCTTGAGGACTCTCTTTCAAACTCAACGTCGACCCAAAGATGTTCGCTGCTGGAACGGAGAGGGATGGAAAACTATTTACACACCAATGTTTGAAAGTTCAACATGCGTCACAGCATCGAGCTGCAAAAAAAGAGGCCAAAATTAACGTGGCCACCCAGGCTTCATGCTTCTGTCACCCCTGAACGGAGCTGATAAGCTGATAAATACCCGTGACTACTGCAGAATCATTTGAAATGGGAATCAATGCTGATTGAACCCTTTCTCACATTAAAAGCCTCCCAGGTAATGGAGAGATTAGGCCACATTAGCAGCTCGAAGCCTTTAAATGCTTTGCAGGAAACTGAGTTAATTGGCAGTAGCGTAACACCGAACAACAATAAAACAACGCAGCAAAGTTGGGCTGATTGTAATTAATTAGTAATATTTCAATTTAGTGGAGGAGCGATTGAGTGGTGATCATGACAATATGACAGAGTACAAATTACAGGTCTTTTTCAAATATAAGCCTGTTTCAAATAGTGAAGTTATAAAGACCAAAGCCTCTTTTAGATAATTGCAGCATGAGTGTTTCTGCCTGTTTTTAAATGCTGTTGATTGGTGGAGAATTTTCTGCCCATGTCATCACACAGAACCTCAGAGTGCAGGAACAACACCTCTGCGTGGTCCTATCGGCTCTTTCTTCTTGCCCCTGGCAAATTATCCCCCACACGAAATACTACAACTCTTGCTGCTCCTGCCCCAATTTCGTTGTTTTGCTCCTCCAAACTGTTCTTAAAATGGCAGTGACAACCGTATTCATGCTCTTACACTGACAGACAGGCAACCTATAGCTGAGTCATGTGATTTAGCACATTTGAGCTACATTTATTGGGGTTTGCATCCGTTTTTTCTTAAAAATTCATTGTTTAAACCCATGTTTGAACTTTGGATAAATAGTAATGCCACATTGTATTGTAAATGTAATGAATTTAGGTTTGTGAAAACATGTATGAAGCTTAAGTCTGTGAAAAATGTTGACTAACAGGAAAATAGCTTAAACTGCCGGCTCAAACCATCAGTGTTTTATTGAAGAGCTTTGTTGAACTGGCACAAAATCTTTATAGACAAAAGAAACATCGCTCACACAAGACATGTTTACTAAATGACGCAAGGGGGAATAAGAGCAGGGTGGGCAGGCAGCACGAGCAGATTCGATTACTAAGAGTGACAGCAGTCATAAAAATTAGATGTGATAGAGGAAGAGTGAGAGCTCAATACACAGGTGAGTGTTTCTGAAATTAGATAAGAGAAAAGAGTGAGAGCAGGAAGTGCAGGTGCTGGACGTTTAATATACTTGATAAGACGCGTGAGACTGAAACAGGTTTCTGATGATATCCGTGTTATCATGAGACACAGTCTTGTGTGGTTAATGTCCATACATTAAAGCGCTGAGAGACAGAAAGAAGCGTGTCAACATTTACTAAACACATCGGATATCAGACAGACAGGTTGTCATGTCGAGATGTAATCTTGAAGACCGACGAGGACTTTTTGTAGCAGATTATTAAAATAATAAAGAAAAACAACAAACATCTGATAACAATATATTGGCAGATCACGAACAGCACCAACATTTAGGATGGAAAGATATGTCTGAGTTAAGATATTTTACAGTTAAATAAGGTACTTTAATATCAAAATTGTCTTAATTTGAACCTGTAATAATCAATGATTTTATATTAGCAATGTATCAAATCACTATGCAAAAAGTGGAAGAGGTCACTCATAATAACGAACCCAAAGACAATTATTATGCAACTGTGCGTAATGTGCAACGAATAACGAGTTTGGGCCATATTTCAGATTGGACGTTCGCATGAATTTCAGTTGGCTATCGTCAGGATGGAAGCAGAGAGTTGATTCCCCCGAGATCAGTGCCTGTAGTACAAAATAATTCCTGTCAGCAGCTTCAAAGAGTAAATTTCTGTCTAATTAGACTGCGAGCACATGGAAAGGTGATTGTTGGCCAGCAGCACGAGCTCCGCTGACCGCACTGACAGAAAAAGATTTTTTGTTTCATGCTTTGAATATAGGAAACAAAGCCGAGGCGATATTTAGCTTCCCTTTGACATTTTCAGTTTTCTCGACACCCTCATCTCAATGACTCAAACTGCGTCCCGGATCCATAATTGGCTGTCTGGGGAATGTGCGACTAATTTAACCCTTTGGTTCAGGCCACCTCCCGTCAAACAGCTGACAATCCGTTGAAGTGATAAATCTCGAGATTCTTGTCTTTCCCATCAGCGTGCCACACCTGTGGTGATAAGTGGTCACTCCATTTACAGTCTCCTCTCGGGAGTGCTTTCATGTCATCGGGCCTATTTAGCACGAGAGAGCAGCTGTTCGCGCGAGGCAGTCGAATCTGGAAAAGCACTGTCACATACGATGTCACTGTGTGACGGGCAAATAAGAACAGTGGGAGAATAAATGAGCACTTTAGAGGATAATAGCTCGCTTCATGCATGACACATTAAATAACTTCATGCTGGGGGGGGGGGGTGTCATCACTGAAAAATGAAAAAGAAACCTCAAATTAATTATAGATTGTTATATCGCAGCATTAAAGCATCATGCGGTTTCGGTGACGGCTCTTTAGCGTTTTCTAGTCGATCTAAAGGACCTCAGAGATCAGCCTGTCAGTGTGGTATCGAGACGTTTGGGTGTAAACATGAAGGAAAGTATTTTATAGGATGACGGCTGAGCAAATTCATAAAATATCCACAAATTTAGGTTCTGAGACAAGATAAAGTAAAACTACAGTGAGACAAAGAACATATCATAAACACTTCTACCAGACAGCAACACCAGAACCTTGTATGAAGTAGGAACAAACTGCGTTGCTATTCTGCATAAATTCAATTAACAACAAGAGTTCAACAACAAAATCCCTCTTAATCGCTCACTGATTTCAAATTCTGTCATTGTTTCACATTCTATATTTAATGTATGTATCGATTGCGACGCAGAACATCCTGTTCTTTTACTTCTGATCTTAGTTTTAAGAATTTATTCTTATCTTTATTTATTCTGCCCTTTTCATTATGTTGTTGTTTCAGCTTTGAATTGGCTTGTTTGACCCGTTTCTGTGTTGTTGTAACTTCTATGTATAGCACTTGACTTGAAAGTTGATTGTTGGTCACTAAAATAGGAATCCCAACCACAAGAAAAGTCTATTCTACTCTGCATGTAATAAACAATGGCTGGAGCTGCCCTTTACAGATTTGAAATACAACTGAATTTGATGAATTTATGAATAGAACTCATACTCTTGTGTGTGAAATCATAATTTGGAGCAATTAAGTCAAAATAGGCAAAATACTGTATATCTTGCATCGACATTTACATGTTGCTGTCAACGTTAGCAGCTGCAGAGAAAACATGTAATCCAACCCAGTAAAGTAGCACCACTTATTACTGTATGTGCTGATATCTGCTTTAAAGGGCATCTGCTTGAAGTGGTTGCACAAGGCCTCGTTTTTCTGCTCGGCCTATTATTCTGATTATTAACGGCTTGATAGCAGTGAGACCCACCTAATGTCTCATAACTGCCTCACACTCCCAGCAGCCAGCGAAATGAGCCAATCACGAACAGGAGCCACTTGTTTGGACTGTTGGGTAATCAACCAAAGTGAGGAAAAGGTACCGAGCCTCTGCGGCTTTGCAAATTTGAGGAACCAAATCACAGCGGTGTGCGAGGTCCACTTGATTTGTAGAAACAGTGTGTACTTCCATCACAGAAAGGTGAGAAAATTTGATGAATAAGTTACATTCGTGTGAGTTAACAGCGTAATTTTTTGATGATATCCGAGTAATGGAGTGAAATTATCCATTTCGGCAATGTGATGTTTACGGATTATGTTCTAATCCCTTTTTGTGAGTCAACAAATTAGAATCCAGTCAGACAGTTTTTGCTAATCTGCTCTCTGGACTTGGATGGATGATTTTTTTTTTAAAAAGGAAACGGAGCCTGTATCCCTGCATGAGATTACACCTGTGCCAAGGATTCTGTGTGCTAAAGGCATTCATAATAAATGTGACACCTTCAAAGTAAGAACAACAAGCAGTCATGGGTTTAAAGTGCTGAGACACTGAGAAGTAATCATTTAGTCGATCACAGGTTCAAGTTCATTCTCTGCTATTTTTTGAAAAATTAGGTTTGTATTTTCCAAATGTGGGAGGGGTTCCTCTGTTTTATAATCATCGTATTTATAATATCTTTGTTCGGCTGTTGGTCGGACAAAACGAGCAATCAGAAGACGCGAGCGTAAGGCTCTGGAAAACTAAAATGATGCTCTCTGATTACTCTCCTAAAACCCGCCAAAGTGAGATAAAATGAAAAGTACATCATAAAAATTAAATACTCTGCCAGTGTGGAAAAAACAGACATGAAGACTGCTAACGTGATATTCAAAATGATGACACTACCTCCACTTAAAGCATTTATCTGTTTCCACAAAAAAACAAGCAACTGTGATTTGGCTCAAGACTGCGTGCATTTCTAAATATCGAGTAAACAAATTAAAAGAAGCTTAAATATAAAGAATCTTTGTAATAACACTGTGTGAGTGCAACCAATTTAAATGTTTAATATACTTCACAAAGAGCAATGTGTTTGTTAACCCTAACCAACACACTGTATACCTCTAAACCAGCTCAACATAGAGGAAATTATACTTGGTATAAAACATTTGAAGGATGATTCATGTCTCATAAAGTTTTACGGTCACATTTGAAGATGATTTTAGGTTTATTTCTACACAAGTGAAATAAAGACGAGTGTCTCTGGCTGACATGAATCTGGCTTCTTTCGATTTGGGAACATTCTGGTGTCCACTCCTTAAATAACAAACAAGCGCTGCAAACATCGGAAATATGACCGATTTTTAGTTTTCAACCCTGTCTGAGCTACAAAAATAAGTTCTGTCACCAGAGTCAGAGCGCTGGACAGCAAGCGTGTGCACATCAATGTTCAAAAACATGATCCATATGAGCTGTATCTTTGTATAAGATGCCCTTAAAAATGACCAAAACCACAGGCAGGCAGTGTCATGTAGCAGTAAGTAAGAGGCCAAGTCGCACTCAGCAGTGTTTTCTGTCCTTTCAGCCTGGCAGGGCTTCAACAATTAGCATGCAAACAGGCTTTGCTGCTGTCTGAGAGCACCAGAGGCTGAACTCGCCATCAGTCCTCCTGCTGATTGCGTCAACCATATTTACAGTTGCCAATGCTGTGCTCATGCAGAGCGAAGCCGTCTTCTGCAGTCCTGCACCGACCACTCCAGCGCTTTTCTTTCACACTTTTTCATCAAATTATAATGACGATTCACTTCCCGACGCACTTACAGCTACTGGGGGTCACTGGGGTAACCGCTCGAGCAGACGTTTGTGGCTAACGCACAGGAGCCGGGACAATAATAACACAATGTTTTGGTGTTGATTGGCAAATTGGACAGGGGTGTTTAGCAAAGTAATTTAAGCTGGCCGAGGTTTGAAAGGCTTTGTTGTGTTGATATTAAAGTAGAACAGGATTGACACTTTGATCCGTGACTTCTTCAATACGCTAACGTCCGCACATTTTTAATAATTGGACCGTCAGAGACAGACGTGCTCATATTCACACCTACCTGTATTGGATCTATTGGCAATTTACTGTAATAAATACTTAAATCATGCTTCACAATCATGAAAGAACTCCACAAACAAAGGATGAGATTCAAAACACCAGAAAACTGGCATCGGTGTGTTTCATTTCCTGATTGTTCATGATGCACATGTCCTTTTTATATCAACTATTCTGATACATTTGCTCTAAGTAGAAAGTAAGAATTTACAACAACAACAAATCCATCCAGTACAGAGTGAATCTTTTTTCAGTCACTCAAGGTTTATTGTGTCCTGTGGCTCAGTGGCTCTCCAGTCTGGACTGTGGGTGGTATAAATTGCATGTATGTCCTTAATATATTGGATTTCTTGTCAGCTGAATGAAGAGAAAATTCTCTCAGAGCTTCATATCTGATTTTAGGTAGATCAAATGTGATGTTTATCTTTGTTTCTGACTGGTAAAAAGTCAACACTCAAACTAAGTTTCAAATATAGTTTTTGTCAGTCAACTTTTCACACCATATTAAGCCCCCACTGGCACTAAATCATGCAGCACATTACCAGCAATTACACATTTTCATTACAATCCAAGTTTGTAAAAGGACTTTTATGTTGCGTCTTTAAAAAAGTTGCAGTTAGCTGATTATATTTCCTCGGGCAACTTATTCCAAAGTTTAAGGGCTCTAGCTGCATTTAAAAAAATGCCTGATCATCTCGTCTTTGATCTAGACTTCGAAACATACAAAAGAGTTGTGTTTGAAGATCCAAAACTAGACTTCAGAATAGATGAAGAGAACAAACGTGGCCCTGATGTGTTCCTCTATTTTAAATTTGTTTGAAATATTATCTGTTCTATAAAGCATATGATTCTGAATATGTGGGAATAACTCCCTGATAACTTAGTGTAGCCAACATCCCACCGCTTTAGGTCACAACATGTTCCTTTCCAAAGATTCTCTTTATTCAGATGCTTCAAACACTCACTGGATGTTCATGTAGTTTTCAGTAATAACTCAATTCCCAGTCATAATTATCGCTTGCACAGTGTTAGCAAGTCTGAACATGGTTATGTAAGTAGCTCCCATATCACATGAGTGTGGCAATAATCGCTGACTGACCGACGCATTCTTATCCCAGGTCGTCACATCCCGACATTTTGTCAGGCGCCACTCGTATCTTATCCAAAATATGTGGTAAACCTTCCCTTTAGCGTTTCTGGGCAACGCGTAAAGGCTCGCATGTCTTATCCTGACGCACAAGGTTTACGTTACTTCGGTTCAGTTTAGGCACAAAATCTACAGGAAATGACTGGTGACGTTTGGTTTTGAAAGTCGTGTGTTTGACCCTCCACTCTTGGCACTTTGTCACTTTTGAAAATACAGTACATTGCACTACGTCATCTGCTCAAGTCGTCTGATACTGACGCGGACGGCTTTACGTTGCTGGTACGTTAAACCCTTGTGCGTCCTTGCCTGATGCCAAAGGGCAACTTGCGTATCTGGATGGGACTTGACAAAAGGTCGATATCTGACGACATGGGCATGAGAACGGGCTCCTCATAGACACCAGCCCTCTAAATATCAACATCCATGCATTATCCAGGGAATAATGCATGGATGTTGGGCTGTTGGGCCTTTGTGGAGGTATGCGCTCTACTGAGTGCCGTTCTAGTTTTGTATGAATTCTTATTTCTTTTTACAAATTTCACATGGCATCAGTTCAAAGTTACATTTTATATAATTTTTTTGGGCTTAATGTAGGAAGATCACCGCTCCACCCAGCTAGATGTTCAGTGGAAAGCATCAATAAATCCAAACTGGTGATCTAAGTGTTGGGAAATCTCCTCTCCTTCAATTTGGATAATTATCAGCTTTGAAATAAAGATGAAGGAAATGACAAAGATTTCAAACACTACATCTACAGTAAGTGAGGGAAAAAAGATGCAGTTAATCCGCCAAGAAAAGGCGGTCGGTCAACTTTAATTTAAGAACATTAGAGCAGATACAATGTGTAGAAAATTTAATTCCGGACCCAGTCAAAACAAATAGCGCAGATTAGTTTGATTTCCTATTGCACGTAAGTGATTAAGTGCAGAGATGTCAAGGAGATAAAGTTCTGTTCAGTCACAGTCAGATGAGGGAGATTTTTCTTGTTCTATAACCACAACCTGCAGCGATGTTTAAAGAATAACAGCCTCGCATCCGTCATGGAGCAGTAACGCACGGACGCAAATCTTCGCACTGTTATGACATGAAATCTTCTCGTTTGTGAAAGACGTGACATTTCCAACATACATCACATGAATGATGGCAAATTCAATGAGATGTGAATGTACGCGAGGTTAATGATGTTTTGGACTGATGTTCATGTTTTAATAAGCAGGACAGTCATTGAAACACTCATCACTCTGCGTTTTATATGAATGTAACAAGTCTTCAAAAGCCACTGAATAAATGGATGGGTGTGGTCTAATTAATGGTGTCAGCTTTCCCCATTTTAGCTTCTTATTCATGCACTGCTTGTGTAAAACAAACATGGACGAACCCTGGATGTTGTAAATGTGGGCTGTGCAGTAACCCACTGTCTCAGGTAATCTGTGTGGAGTCTCATCACTTCCTCTGTTTGACATCCTGATACTGACATCACTTCCTGTGTTTTGCACTGCTGCTAGATGCAGGTGATAACAGTGATTTTGCTGGCCTTGGTGCTGAACGGTTGTGAACCGGATAGAAAAGAAGTTTCTGCTGTTTGTTCCAAAAGCAACAAAAAAAACCCTTCTTTGATTCTTTTATATGATGGAACTGGTTTGTTAAAAGCTGTAATGACTTCAAATACTCAATAAAATCTGATTTTAACAGTTCCTATAAAGCCAGATGACAGAGACATATTTGCTCTCTGCTTCCTTCCCCCGAGCCATACATTATGTTCTATTGTAATAAGTGCCGGGATGCTTTACCCCGGTGAATTACTCAAAGGCCAATAGTGAATGACGAGGGGGAAAATCACTTAGCATACAAATCAATTACCCACAATGCGAAGACCCTGGGATGAATTGAGAAAATGAAATGAACACATTCATTTTCTTTAAGCAGGAGTCACATGAGGGTCACTGCGGTAGAATAAGATAAAGACTGAATGAAGTCAAATGCAAACTCCAACGAGTCCGAACCATAAAAGAGGTTTGTTTTTGTTCTTCCTCGCCAGCCGCTACTTTGCAAGCAGGGTTCCCACAACTGAAACATCAAAGTACTTTAAAGACAAACGAAGTGTGAGACACAGATCGAGGTTAATTACTGTTTCAGCACCGAGGTGTTTTTTATAATGACAACTAGCAGGCTTAACAGAAGCTCGGACTACAATTAAAAAGAGTTGAAAGTACGAACATTTCTCAGCTGAGGGAGACACATGCAGACAGCAGAACGAAGCCTATTAACTAACGTTAAGTAAAAAACAACAATTAAAAGAACTTTGATTTCTATTCTTGCAAAAAATATATAAACTAAAGAACTTTCAGTGTCTTGTGTCCATTTATATCTATTTTTTTTAGAAAACTCTCTTTTGATTTGTTCTCGTCAAATTCACAAACTCCTTCAAGGACCCGTCGGGATGCCGGAAAGATAATTTCTTACGAGAACATGGACTAGAAACCTCGGAGAACATGCATTAACCTCTTTCATTTGGATCTGGTGAATATAAGCTACAAACGAGACTCTGTTTGGAATCCAACCCTGATTTTTATTATCTTATCATCTAACTCTTACAGGTATGCTAAAATACCTTGAGATCAAGTGATATATTGACTGCAACTGACTATGTGTTTCTTAAATAATCAATTAATCAGAATTCCAAAACTTAAAGACATTTAATTTACAAAAACATTAAACAGGAGACAGCAGCAGATCCTCACATCCGAGACTCTGGAAACAAAATCCTGGAAAATACAGCAAAAGAGTTTTAGATTTTTCCCTTTATGCTGCTCAAAGTGCTTTTGGACAGAGGAAGCTGAAAATGGCTTTGAGAAGAAGGTAACTGCAGCGTGAGGTCATGACGTTAGAACATTCATGTTCACCACCGAGGCGGATCTGGAATGTTTTAGGTTTTACTTTACTTTACTGAATGTGGCAAAGCGTCTGATTGGGGGTTGAAAGGCTTTTCTCTGCAGACTCAATTTAATCTGCCACACTGACTGACCTGACACTTACATTTTATTTGGCCATGGATGGCAAATCTCCAGCTTTATAATTAATGAGGACAAGGTGCTCCTCTCTCTTTCTTATCCACTCTGTTTGGCTGAGAACTTGGTGCATCTGTACCCACCTACATTTACATCCTGAAAAGCTCTAAAGATACTGTTGCAGAATTTGGATGATTACTAGAAGGCAGTTCCAAATTCTGTGAGCTGCAACTCATTTCTGAGGCAGGCACGTTAAGTAATCAAGTTTTGTATCATCACAATGTGGGTAGTAACCACAAATGAAGTGTTAAATTCCTCTTCCAGAGCCCCCACTCATTTATTGGTGAAAGGCCTCCAGATGACATAAAACACGTCAGTTTCCCCTTTAATATTGTGCACTCGTCTCCATGAGCTAAAAACAAACTTTGTCTCAGTCACGTCCTGAATTATCAGTCTTGTGAGCCTGCAAGTTAAAAATGCGACAAACCCCCCGAGCGCAACACCAGTCATCACGTCAGCTACTGGTACATGCTGACTTTGCACAAAGTATCCACAAATAATGAATGACTGATCTTTACAGGACTCCTATATTTAGGCTAGGGACACAGATTTGAAATTATTGTGAAAATACATGTCCTCTCTTGAGTGATGTAAAAGGGTCACACGTGGTGACAAACTTAGAGAATGCTAAAACACTCTTGTGTCAAACATCAGTGTTTTAGCATCTTTTATCACTTTTCTTTTGATTTTCACGTCTCACAGCTTCACTTTAAGTTCAGTTTCACTGTTCTAATAAGCAGCAGGCAGTTCTCAGCAATAAAGCTCTGATGAACCCACTGTATGTAACTAGCTGTTGAACATATGGGAGCATTTAGCAGCTAAAGAGTCAGATATAGAGTAAATACTGGAGTTATATTAATCTGATTGACAAATTGAAAAAAAAAAACACTTCTGTTATTAAGTACCATGATACTCTTTTGCCTGTTTCTCAATTTGACAAATGAAAAATTGGGATTCTGAAGTGTTAGCCACTGTTGTGCCTCCAGATATATTCATAGGTGTGGCCGGGTGGCACACCAAAACCAAAAACCTGTTACTGTTACTGCTGTTTTTGTAGGTAATGTTACTAATTATATAGAGTAATATCGGTACAGATACATCAGGGTGGCCGTGGCCCCCTTGGCCACCCCCTGGTGACCATCTAAAGATATATAATCGGTGTCATCACTCCACTCTGGTCTTAACTCAGGTATCATGCTGTGATAGCTCCAATAAGCCTGGAATCTTGCTGACAGCATGATAAACTGTATAACATGGCGTTCATCTAATTTGCATCAAGACAATCAGATTGGAGCTGCTGTGGATGAAGTTAGGTCACATTTCATGGGCCCAGCAGCACACAGTGTATACTGCACATGACTCATTGCTCTAATTGGTTTGAGTGTTACAGGGCTGCAGTGTTTTCATCTCTTGGGAGGTCAGATGTTTTTCACAGTGAGCCCACTCACCAGACTTGAAGCATGTGAAGCTCACAAGCAGGCCGACAGTATAAAGACTTTTTAGAACAGAAGATGGTCGAATTCAATCATACAAATGTTTCTGTTTTCATCGGCGCAGACAGGAGGTTGGGTAATTGGTGCCACCCTTAATTGTCAATGTTCACATTAGCAGTATCAATTAACCATGTTTAGTTTCACTACTAAGAGTGTTTTCATAATTACACTCTACAGAAAGGCTGTAGTGGTAAATTAAAACCAGTGAGATCAGTGTTTGTTTCAGTTTACAGATCAATGGATGGAAATACCATGATTCCACCAAACTGCTAGAAAAAAGCTGAAAGTCTTATTAAAACTGATGGGGGTCCGCCATTGGCTTGCAGGATTCCACCTGCACATAGGAGATTCACAGGAAACAATGTATGCCTAAACATTACTGTCATTTGAGTGTTATTAATAGAAGTGTGTGCTGGTTGCTCTCCGAGTCATATCAGAGCATCATTAAGCCAACATTTTCTACCGCTGCTGCCTCACATCAAAAGCGTTCAACTGGCAAACCAGGGTGGCTTTTATTGTGAAGCAGCCACAGGAAATGCAACAAAACAAGTCCTGGTCATCATCAAGAAGAAATAACCACTGTTGCCTCTTGCTTACGCTGTGATGGGAAAATGACACAAAACAACTATTTACTTTTCGTATTTACACGCAGTATTTAAACCCTCCACCCGCGGTTGGTCTTCCTGCGCTGTAAACCAGTTCTGTTGTTGTAAAGGAGCTCAAGGTGTGTTTGCAGCCCCCAAATTGGTTGATAAATATGTCATTTCCAACAAATATCAAAGTTACTTTTAACTCTAATCTTAAAGATCCAGTGTGTAGGATTTAGTGGCATCTAGTGGTGTGGTTGCAGATTGCTACCAACTGAACACCATGGAAGAGGAACAGTTCACTCTGTGGGCTCATTCGAGTTAACAAAAAACACAATGGTTCTTAGTTTCAGGCATAGGTGTCCTCCTGCCAGGGTGAAGGACTACAGTATCTGTAGCTCGCATAATTCGGTAGAAATTCGTATTAATTTTGTGTTTGAAGTTCCAATAATCATCAAAATGTATCTCATGCAAGAGAGTCAAGAAGACAAATTAAATGATCAAAACATTACAAAGTCTTGTTAAACCTGGCTACACGTGTGCTGCATCCACAATGCCTGCAGGAAAGAAAAGCTAGCTTAACAATGTTTCCCTAGACTTGGTCGACAAGCTTGAGATAGATCTTTGTGGTGTGTATGCCTCCTCCTGTGGGTTACGCTTTAGAACAAAAAAAATGACAGGTATAAATATTTGAATAACTTACAGAAACACTGCGTGCAGTAGTTCATCTTTCACCCTCTCTGTCTCTCTCAAACATGGACGTTGTTTGTTTGAGAGAGACAGAAAGAGACGGAGTTGATATCTTTGATGAAGTTGCTAGTTTTGCTGCTGTTCTCGTACACCGTTGCATGTGTGCTCATGCAAGCATGCACGCGGTCGTGCGAACGCTCCGGTAATGACACTACACCTCTGGTTTCGGGTGATGATACACTCATGAAAACATAATTATGGATATCATTTTCCATTTCTGCCAATGGATTCCACTGAATCAACACATTATCAGGTTCATTTCTCTCATAGTCCTTCTTTGAATTTAATGAAAAACTAATAACTGAAACCAGATATGAATAGATAGAAATTATGTCTTCTGCCAAAGACAGATTTACTTCTCAGCTGTATCATGTAGCACTGTTTGGATGATTGTGAATACATTCCAAATTATAGAATCTATTCTACAGACACAAATGATTTTACCTTGAAATACAGCCTTCTCACTGGGCTATGATCCTGTGGCCTTTCAGCAGCCCTGAGGCACTTTGCTCTCTAGCTGTATACAAAGTTTCATCAGAAAAAGCCAGCAGCAAAATATGGCCAGACACTATTTTATTATTCAAATTGAAGAAAAAAAAAGAAAAGATTTTCAGCTGAGATTCTTTTCCTGCTTTAACTTATTACATCACGGCTTGTATAAGTGTGACCTGCGACGAGCTGCCATTGGCAGAGACGCTTCCTCGTATTTGCACATGAAAGACAGCTGACATCTGTGTCGCGGCCAACTGAATCATTTTCAATTCCGCTGTGGCTGCGTTAGCAGTGGCCTGAGATGTGTCGCCGTGGGGGAAAGTTATGTAAATTAGCTTGACACCTGTTACCCACAGGACACCCGTCTGCAGTGCTTAATTAGCATCACGTAATTCAAGTGTTTTCTGTTTGGTTTTGGTTCAAAGGGGTGGAACTGTCTGGGTGTGTCACCCTCCCTGTCTTCACCAGCCCCGCTGAGTATTACTCCTCCAGCGGCAGCACAGATGACAAGCAGCTAAAGTGAAAGATTACACTGCTGCCTAGCTGTAAGTGAGAACCATTAATGTGATTTTGGGATAATGCCCATTGATTAATACGGCCCTGGGGACTTTGACATTGAATGAGTGTGCTTGTCATCTCAGCTCAAAGTGAGGGAGCCTCAGATATCTGCCATCAGTCCACAACAGCAGAAAAAAATAAAAAATTACCGCCAACATTTTAATTTATTTTTTCCTCCCCAAAGCTGAGGCGATATGAGATCTAAGCTCAGTCTGTGAAGAAGATAGGCAATATTGCTCACTGTGGGCCTGATTAAAGCCGGTATATTAAAAGACAGACTATCAGTTCAGAGAAAATGCTTTTCTTTAATGTCAGGGTGGACAGATATCAAGTTATCTTCAGTTCCATTCTTCAAGGTTTAAGAGCACTGCCAATCTTTCCTCATCAGCCTTCGCCAACCCAGCTGCTGCGGGTGGAGACCACAGCCGCCGTCGGAATGCTGTATTAACGCCGTCTCCTTTCTCCCTCTGTGGTCTGCTGCCATGACACATGAGGGAAGTGCTGTCTGGAAATATGCGGCTGGCAAATTAAAGTCGCGGAGTGTTGAAACCGTATCAGTTATTGACTTTCGTTCTTTTGTTTACTTCGCGTTGCCGTTAAGTGGAAGGCACATTGGCTGCTCCAAACGCAGAGGCTGAGTGTGTGAATATGGAGGAGTTTAATTCCACAATGTCATATAAAATGTGCAGCAAACTGCACAAGGCTTAGTGACATAAGGACTAGAGAAACAAGAGATCTTTTGTTGGTTGAGGCATCTATCTCTGCATGTGTAGGAGGGTCGTGAGGAGTTTTCACACTTGAAAAATTCTCAATTTTCTGTGTCGTTCTCTGTGTCGTTTCCTGCCAGTGACTAAACCAATTTGCACTTAGAAGTTTGGTGCAACCCTCGAAACTATAGCAAATACACAGTGAACCAACTAAATCATATAATTTCCGAAAAATATCCAAATATGATGCAGTTCACAGGAATGTTGTAACCACGTGTTACAAGACTGTGGACTGTCAAGGGTGTGAGAGTGTGTATGTCTACCTTTGTGAGTACATCGTTTCATCAGGGTTCAATGGTTGCCAGTTTGTTATTGGCAACCAGTTGGAAAAACGGGCAACTGCTTTTTCAATGTGATCTCATGGGATGATGTATGAACAGCACACCACTTTTAAGGCCATTTCGTGTGTCATTTCACGCTATCCGTGAAACCATTATGAGTTTTATAAATGACATCAGGTGACTTCCTTCGTGTCACATTTGTTGCCTTAGTCACATGACCTACGGTCGCAGCTTAGTTGAGTTTAGGCAAAAAAATGACTTGGTTGGGTTTAGTGAAATAAAACATCATGGTTTGAGTTAAAATCAGTTTCGTTATGTTACGTACATCACGTAACTTACGTTACTTATGTGACGTAAATTCAACTGGTCAATATCAACTTTGGGTTTCACACGGGACGTGAACTCTGGTCTCCTGGATCGACGTCCACTGCTTGTTTGACCCGTCCACCACCCCAACCTCCTCCAACTGCTCTTTATACTACATCATCTTACATCGTTTTCTCTATTGCATTCGTGCCTAATAATTCATGGGAAAAGCTTAATGTGGACAGAGTTAAATGAGCCGCCAAAAAATGAAATGACACTGGCGTGTTATTCAGTCGCCATTTGGTGAGACCAGGCAAACAGCAAAACATGTCTAAACTGGAACCAATGCTCCCAGTGCGTTGGTGCATTTACTCGCATGCGCACAGGCATCTGTTTAAGAGACAAGCAAAGCAAATGAAGTGGTTTGACTGTGGGGTGAATTAGAACAACAAACCCGTCAACATCAAAAACAAATCAAGTCAATTCAGCTGACAAAGAACCAGAAGAGCCTGAATGAAACACAAAATCTAGGAATTATCCCAGCCTCTTTCAGCTGGATGGAAAACTATACTACAAAGCCTTCAACGTACACATTATGAGGCACATCGCTCACACACATTGTTCTGCGGCTACATAACTGTGCCAGCCACCGTTCTGCTGGCAACCGTGTTTGTTCTCCAACAACGCAGCTGTAATCTGTTTTGTTTTTATCCTGTCTGTGTGCAACAAACTAAAGCATTTAAGTTTTATCAACTAGACAACTCATTATTGTGACTCATAAAAACTGGATAACATAAACAAACCTGGACAAGATGAAGTTAGAAATAAACAAAGAAAAACCCTCAGCTGTCCCCATAATTCCTTTGAAGGCAGCCTGAACTGATGCCTTCTGGGTAATTCAGAAAAGTGAGCCAGAGACTCTTTTTTCCCCCCCAGTTGGGATTCTTAATTTGCACAGGAAATTACAGCCTCTGATGCTGATGTACAACTATGCATGTTGCACTTCTAGTGTATCATTTGGATGACTCATGTGGAAGACACCGTTTTTACAGAATGAGTTGTTTGCTGTTAAAAGCCACATTTGCAAACCAAATTTTCCTCGCAGGGAAATAAAGATGTGGTTAAATATGTTTGACTGGATTCAGATCGTGGTATTGGAGCTATATTACATAATCAAATGTGGAATCTTATATTCTTATATTAAAAACACTTCTAATGGCAGATGCAAGTCTTTCCAAGGCCAAACAGTCGATCTCAAACCGTACCAACGTTTCCAACTTTCTTTTCTGTAAAATGTCATTGAACGCTGTTCAAGGTGTCGACCCAACACTCACCTTGAGACATCCACCGTAACAATAACGTCAGAGCTGGAACATTTAGATATGCTGAACTGGAGAAGCAGCGTCAGAGCTTAAATGTCAACAGTATTTTCCAGCCAAGAGTATCCATCATTTCTAAAGAGTTGCTGCGGCAACAATTAATTCATCCATAGTATCAGGTGAACAGCGTGATGAGGTGAAACGGGTTATTTATTTATATTATTAAACTCAGATTTCGTCTTTTAGAAGACATTTGATTAAAAACAATCCTTGATAATCCTTATAATTTGCCCTCTTGTCATAATACTCATTCTTAAATGATTCTTACACTAATGCAATATTGTGGTTTTGATGTGTTTTTGTAGACATTGACTTTGGTTACATCAGTCGCTTTGATGCAACTTCCAACATCCGATGTTGCCATGCTGCATTAGAAGACAGGCCTGATTGTGCACACATTTAATTCTCTCCACCTTGGCTTCAGATCTGCTAAAGAGCCTGATGAATCGGGATAGTGATCATGTGATCGTAATTGCTTATGAAGATGTAATCTCACATCTCAAAACGTTACGAATCTCACGCTTCATCGAGTCCTCATCAACATTAAAGAATCTTTTCTGGATAAAAATAATCATCATCAGGTAAAGAGCAGGATTTTTCTGGTGCTCTCTCTCTCTCTGAACAAGGGTAAACATGTCATTATCATTATTGATCATAGTCAAAGGCAAACTCCTCGTATAAAGATAGGTAGTCGTCTATGTGGAAGCAACATGGTGGAGGTAGTGTGTCCCAGGCATAAGGCCCATTGGAGTACATGATCTCTTCATCTGTTATTCTCTTCCTAGCTTGCCTCTGCTGGAGCTCTATGTGCAACCCACAGTGTTAAGGACAAAGCAAAAATTCCCTATGCACTGTCTGGAGCCTGAAGCGACAGGACAGGCCTTCCCTTCAGCACCTGCACACGGGCCACCAGACACAACGTAGCGTGGCAGGTTGGGGTTGAGGAGGGTTCTAGAGAGCGAGGATTAAAGACACAGAGCTAAGAAAGAGAGATGAGGCGTAAGTTTTCAAAAGCTTTAATAAATCTGACATGAGGTACTGGCCATATTGATTTGCCCTGAAGGAAAGTTTAACTGTAGAAGGTAAATAAAACAGAACAAAATACTGAACCGTCTGAACTGAGTACATTTAAGAACTTGAAATATTATTTATAGTATATTCAGTGTGGTGTCAAAGTGGCAGCTAAGATGTCTGCGTTTAATGTCTCTCTTATATAACTTTAAAACTGTTTTATCATATCAATACATCTCCAGGGCTGCAACCAACAATCACTTCCATTAATCTGATGATTGATGTTTGTAAAAAGTCTATTTAATGTGTGAAAATAGTGAAAATTTTGCATTTTTTTTGTCTAAATCACCATCCAAAGCTCAGACATTCAGTTTAATTTAGAAAAGCAGCAACTTCTTACAAATTAATAAGCTTGAATCAATGAATGTTTGGAAATTCTGCTTGAAAAACCAATTATTGATCAGTGAAACCTTCCTTTGGAGAGATATGGTCGATCTTTGAGGTAAATCCCAGAGTTTAGCATTGCACTGCCTTTTCTGTTTCCTTACAGTCAGAATGACCCTGCATAGGATAAGCAGTGATAGATGATGGATGGTGAAGCACATTATGTGAAACATTGCAATGTGACCTTGGTCTTAGTCATTGCCAATTAAAACCTATACGCTCTTGATGTTCTTGAGACGTGAGAATTAACCTCTTTTTCCCAGGACAGAATTCATGATTAGTAATTAGGCCTACAATTAACCTACTTTTTTAATATATACTGAGGCACGATTGCATACGAGTCACGAGGCTTAAATTATAACACATACATTTAATAAAAGAAGAGGAAATATCGTTTCTTCCAGTTCGACTAAACTGGCACAGAGTATGCTCAGTGCCTCCGGCTAAATCAGTATAGTTATTCAGATAGTCAAAATGAGCTGCGGCTGCAAGAGAGAATAAATTACGATGTGTCATTTTGAGAACACCCATTCAATCCATTGTGTCCTCTGACATTTTAAAAGGTGATGTAGAAAATCAAAATAAAATAAAAAAAACACAGAGGAAAATGTGCTGTGCATGAAATCCAGGTCAAATTTACATCAAGTTGAATATCTGAATGTGAGTGCAGACCAACAGAGCAACACTTCATGGAGGACGTGAGAGATATATGAAGTGAGGGCCTCTGCAGTGACATATACAGCTACAGCTTCTATGAAATCATCTGTGTTTTCCTGCCGTCATCATTTAATTTTGGGTTCCAATTTAAAGAAATCACGGCCCTCGAAGAAACTTTCAAGTTTTGCAGGTGACGTTTGTTTCTGGTTAATCCTCGTCTAGTTTAGGGACAAATTTCCTGCATGAATTATTTCTCATCTCCACCTTCTTGGATTTTCCTGAGGATTATGAATAATTTGGGAGCGCTCAGCACGGAATATGAAGGTACAGTGGGATTAATTCACATCAGCAGGCAGGGGTGCTAAGCTTACTATGTTGAGTGATATGACAAATTAGTAAAAGTCTCGGTATTGCGGATGCACGTTAGAAACTTCTCCAGAAGGAGTCACCAATCCTCTCACAGTGCCAGCTATCATTGGCTTGCTATGAACTTTCTGCCTGGGCTCTCACAACAAACACAGACAAACCATCTTATTTCAGCTGCCAAACCCACACTGATGCCTCATTCAATACAGTAAATGGGCCAGAGAAAAGCTCAGCTAAACACACAGCGATTCTTAAATTAATTTGCTCAACCTTGAAGCCTTGAATCTCTCAACTAGAAAAAAAAAGCCAATAAGACTGTCATGTTATATTTGGAATCAAATCAAAAATGCTGTAATATAGTGCTGCACCTCCGTCATGGTTATAGACTGTAGTTCAGAGCTGTTTCTTATGTCTGCTGCTGGCCGTGTGCCTTCAGGTCTTTGGGACATATTTAAGCTGCACACCTTTGATTTTATATAGCACATTATGACTGTTCCTCCCTTGACATTGCACATGTTTCTACCTGGCCACGTGTCTTCGCCCGACCTGTTTTGTTGGTACAGAGAGACCTTTTCGAAAATGTTAATGAGATCACAATGTTCCAGACCAGCCAGCCAGCATTATGTGGATTGATGGTAGGTATGAGTGAGTACACCATTCCCTGTATCTGTTCAGCCACCTAAATTATCTGTATCCGTACTCGGAATCTGTGGGGCCAGGACAGGAAGTGGGTGGTACTTAAACCAGACGTGGAAAGAGGATTATCCTTTATCACAAATCTACACCTTTTTTTGGATGATACTAATACTTGTAAAAAAGTACATTATCTGTACCAGATAGTGGTTTCACAAGGCAGACAAGGCCGGCATTATATTTTAAAAGAGAGATGCTTCCCTTGGTTTTGGCAATAGCTCGGCGCAGCACAGTTTGGATAAGGTGGGGCAGAAATACAGTGTTCTATAAAGCCATTCTTGATTTCTAAAAGCTCTGTTTTCTACCACAGTTACATTAAAAAAAACATATTTCTGTGGTCTTTCATAAGAGTCAGGAGAGACATATGCAAAGCTCCCAAAGAGGGAAATTAGAGGAACAATCCGTCTTTCACAGGAAGTCAGGAAACTTGCTTGCTCGATAATTAGAGAAAAATATGATGATATCGAAGAGCACAGAAATGGATCACTATGTGGATGGAGCACTTTGCTTAAAGTGGATCAATATCAAGGAAATCTTATCTATTGTCTCCGGGAACTGTGGCGTGCAGAGCACAATGGGATGACTTTATAATAAGTCTAAAATCTAGGTTCTTGTACTCTTATCCTGATGCACAAGGTCTATGTTACTTTGATTAAGTTTAGGCACAAAACATCAGTGACGTTTGGTAAACTTTAGGCACCAAAACCATGTGGTTAGGTTCAGGAAATGACCGGTGACACTTGGTTTCAAACAGGACACGAACTCACGAGTTCTGATACTGATGAAAATTACCAAGAACTGTTTTTTTCCTCTAACTTTTCTCCTGAACTTCGCCTTTCTGCGTTTCTTTCTGTACATTCCTGGGGTCACACAACTCTGGGGTAAACAAACCTTTTTGCTCAAGTAGAAACTTTGAGGAATTTGTCAAGGGGGGAAGGCCAACTACAGATACTAGAAATTCACCACCTTTACTGCTCGTCATTCAGAGAGTTCAACAGTACACCTGTTACCTTTCAATGTAAAGGCTGAATCATCTTCTTATGTTAGTGTAATTATGCAGGTTTAATTGATTTTATGTCTACATTTTGGTATGTTTGTCATCAGGGAGCACATCGTCCTTGACACAGTTGGAATATTGCAAAAATAATGACTCATACAGGAGAAGAACCTTGAACTTCTTCTTTAGAAACTGCATAAAAGTCCACCACAAGTCTATAATATTGATTTTTTTTCTGCCCATGTTTTGTGTGGCTGATGTATGACTGGATTAAGTCCATATGTGAGAGAAAACTATATAAATAAACACACAAAAAAGACAAGAAAGAGGAGTGATGACGGACAAAGACAGGAACGGAGACCGAAATACATCCTTTCTTTTCTAGGAAACCCTGTTGAATGCACTGGATATTGAGTTATGCATAATGTATTCTGTGACATTTCTTATTGGCAATGAGCCGGAACTACAACAACATCAATAGATATTGTCTCTTTCTACACGTATCCAGCCCCTCCACCTCCACCGTCCACCTAACCTAGAGTGGCCTGCGATTGACACAAACTGTTAAATTATATTTGACAATGGAGTGGAAATTCAAGCCATTAGGACTTAATATCCAAAGTAAAATATGTATTTTATCAGTCTTTATCATGCTTTTTTGTGATCAGCTTGCACCAAAAATATTTTTCTGGGACGTTGCAGGCTCATAGTACGATTGTAGAAAA
The DNA here is from genome assembly GCA_037974645.1 of Hollardia meadi. Lineage (NCBI taxonomy): Eukaryota > Metazoa > Chordata > Actinopteri > Tetraodontiformes > Triacanthodidae > Hollardia > Hollardia meadi. The sequence goes on along the minus strand of JBBPCS010001156.1, from coordinate 10,212 downwards.
TGTGAGTAAGTGGGTGGGTGAGTGGGGTTTGTTGGCATGTATCAGTGTGGATGGGTGTGCGTGCTTCTACTGGGCCAGAAAATGAGTTCTGAAAACCAAAATTTCTACATGGCCCAGTAAATACTGAATAACTGATCATACGACTCCATCATTAACATGTTCTGGTAATGTCTTATGCTGTATATGTACATTAATCTTGGTTTTTTGGAGTCAGAAGTGACCATATTTGGACGAGAGCGTGGAGCTGAGGAAGATACAGATTGCTAAGCCTTTATTCTGATTGTCTGTGACTGAGAACCTGAGTACATGCCGTGGCAGCGACCATGCACGTATAAATTTAGACCTGGATACGAGAGCTCCCGCTCAGCCTTCCTTCCAAAATTCCGCTGCGGCCCAAAAAGCATTTTCCCCATAGATCACCATTATAAAAGGGACGTCTGGAAAACTGTTGACCGGACACACTGAACTGCAAACAATTCTGACTCTATTCATGGAGGTTTGTAAAACTTTCCTTGAGCTGAGAAAAGCAATTTAAAAAGCTCTGACGTCATCACAATGTAAAGTCTATGGGCCGAGCGGGAACCTGCGGGCGGGGCAAGTGAAACACTAGTATGCATATTCAGTCGGCCGCATAGCCAGGAAGTAAAACTGGAAGCTAGGAAAACTTTTTTTTTTTTTTGAAAGCATTTCTCATTGGATTGAATAGGCGTCATCTTTGCGTCTGGTATCTAGTTCTTCTTTATACATGGCAACGACTTCGAAGGAAGCCATGCCCTAAATTATACCCTGCTTTATTGTCTATTTTATTGTAAACTGGACCATAATTTACTAAATGAACATTATGCTGTATTAAAGAGGACTTGAAATTAGTACCAGTCATTTTCTTACAAGCACAATCAGATTTCTTTTTGATACCGGTGGAGTCGCCCCCTGCTGGGCCGTAGAAAGAATGCAGGTTGAAGTTTAGTTTAACTAAGTTCAACTTTTCAGACTCAGAAGCGAAAAAAAGTAAACAAGGATGCTTGGTTTGCTGAATGTTCCCATATGGAAAAGCATGTTGAGTAAAAAATAATCCTTATTTATTTGTCAAACAACCTTAATGGACGTGATGCATTTTCTCAGGCAAAAACCCAAAAGTGAATGATGGTTTTCAGGTCTGCTGCCACATTTCAAATCATACTGTGTCCTAAACCTTTTCTTCATCTACATTTTTGATTCTTTACGATTCAAAACCTAAGTTTAGGTGGATCACATGGAAACCAACCGTGTGCGGAGCAAGACAAATATATTACAAAGCAGGTGGTAATGTTGTGGGTATATGGAAAAAAAAGGCATTTTAGTACATTTCTTTATTTTAAAACATGTGGCTGAAGGTCACACTGGAGCCAACATGACCTTCACTCTATTTGAAATGATTTGTCACCAGCCCACAAAATCTGAAGTAAACACATGGTCCGAAGTAATTTAATAAAACGGTGTCGTAGCTGTGCTCTGCCACAATAATAAACACGTCTTGTCTTCATTACAAACAGACCAATGTTCCAGTTACGTTCTCATTTGTTACGTCTCTCTAAGTGGTAGGAAATGATCTAGCATGGTTAAATAGTCTCCACGACAAACAACATATAGGATTTATGCCACGTTAATACTCAGCATTTGACTCGCAGTAACTCACAGTCATGGTTGATATACCGGTTCTTATATTAGTGGGTCTCCAGAAAAACATTAAATATAACAGCAATATTTTTAACCTTGAAATATAATTTGAGTTTATATAAGATTCATACCTATTCTTTAAAACTAAAATAAAAGGTTGCCTCGGTTGTTATCTTTCAATATGGAGCACTCCACTTAATAACTTTAATATTTGAAGAAAAATCTACAGAGAGCTCATTAAAGTCAACTTTTCAACTTCTTTACAGCAGAGAAACTTCAGACAACTACTCATAAACTATAAATAAATGATGCACTGCTTCAGTTCTCTTACGTTTTTGTTTGGCATTTCTCTCAGGTCAACATTTCCCTTTGAAAACTAACGCATCTTGACTTTCAAAGTAATTACTTTCGAATAGTCATGCTGCTGCTAACATGAATTATAATTGTTTCGTTACCCTTTGACATTTTCTCTAGTGTCCCGATCTGGGAAAATTGACTTATTGTTGGAAAGACATATAAATATGAGTGCATTGAGTACATTCTTGCTCCCCAGAGAATGAACCCTTGCCATTTTGGACATGAGATGAACTTCCCTAATAGGCGGATTACCATTACATTTCCTGAGCACATTCATGCAGTACTCTCTTTGACCTGCCACCCTCATGAAGAACTGGTAAAGTAATTGTCAATATGTGAGACTTCGCCTTTTTGATACAGTAATGCGTCTCAATTATTTAACACATCAGTATATGTAAATGTGGGAAGTCAAGCCATTGTAAAACTTCACATAGAAGAATGTTAAGTTATCAGCACTTGGTGCATAAGTTTCCCCCATGTGGCCCTCATAACCTTGGATTTCCATCTGAACTCCCAAGTTTCAGGATTTTTACATTATGTTTGCACACATAATTGCATACATTCTCAAAATTACATCAAGGCCTCGACCTCAATCCCATTTAGATTTTTTTTTTGAAGATAGGTTGTAATTGACTGAAAGCAATGTCTTCTTTCATTATTAACTCATTATTTCCAGGCAGCATGAAGAAATTCAGCATGTATTTTAGCGTGAAGGTGACCATATAGGGTTTTTTTTTTAAAGCTTGAGGGTTTGAAATATAATATTGCTTTCACTAGACAGTGCGCTTGTGAAAGATTGCCCAGCACTCAACTGTCAAGCTTTACTTGTCAAATCCCATTAAGAGAGCTATCCGATCAGTGTCCATGCCAACATTTGGAATGATTTTTTTTTTTTTTTACCTCTGCACTGACAAAACTGGTGCTATAATTTTAAGACAGGTGTGGCTTCGCATTTAAATCTTACATGTGCAGCAGTTAGCAGTTAACGTCAGTTTTATTGTCATGATGTCAGCAGTTTAAGTCTATAGGAATAAGGTTTAAAGGAGAGATGGTTGGCTGGAGAACTTGTCATGCATGTGAGGTTCAGATTAAAACTACAAGCGACTGCATTCTTGTGTTGACAACACAGCTTTGTCATAAGAACCTCATAAAGTCAGGAACATATCAAGTCCCAGTGTTTTCCATTTGGCATCTCTCCTTTTCACTATAAGATTAGATTGTCTTCTTAACAGCACTGTTTTCTTCTCCAAGAAGCTTTTTCCAAGGCATTGATGACTGAGGGTTGTTTCATCATGTTTTAAAGCAGCCTGTTGACAGCACTGCAAGATAAGAAACCGTGATAGATGATGCTTGTCAAGTTATGCCTTTCAGACTCCAAAGTCCACTCCAGAAAAGTGCAGAATCTTGTACTTTTATCTGTCCAATACTTGTCTTTATACGCCGACCGCTGCCTTTTGTATTGATGGGGATATAAAGTGAAGGAGTGTTGGCTTGTACTGCATGAGTCAACACAAACAACATGCAGGCCTGTTTGTGATCATGACAAAGACGTAGAAGCCTTTATTTAAAGGTTCTGTCAACAAAAATAGGTGTAAAGATGCAAGTCCTGATCAAACCTAAAAAGAAATCAAATAAATGTGGACAGTTATAAAGAATGTTGCTTCACCACACACACCACAATATTTCCCATCTATTATTCACATATTAGATTCCTCTAAAATAAAATTCATCTATATACTTATTTCCTGTATTTCCCCTCTTGATGCAGTTGTGGCCCATCACATCTGTTGCTATGGACAGTGCAGAAGAATTGGATAAGACAGGCCTTTTGAAGATGAGAGAGAAATTAAAGTTGCAGGAAGCGTTAATGGGCCCCAGTGGCCATGTGCCGGTGCCCTATGTGGCTTTGATCCCTCGTCTCCAAATCCAGCAGACTCAAGTGAGGCTGCTGACAAGCATAATTTCCTGGTTGGGATGGAGGGGGAGGTGATAGTGCTGACGAGGCAAGAAAACCACTGACACTGATGTTTTAAAAGGCTTTACGCTCCATCACAGATCACAAAAGGTGATTATTTGAGTTCGAACTCAAAGAGCTTTGGGTGTTCTCTAAAATCCAGCTGGATGGAAACAGAAACGTCAGTATGACTGCAGCTAAAAGTTGTGTTTATCATCGATTAACCTGCCAGTTATTTGCTCAACTGACTGTTTTATTCTGTGAATAGTGAAAAAGTAGTAAAAACTAGAATTACCGCCTCGCGGTTGTATGCCTCACATAATATATGTAGTGACTGATAGAGAGCTTGGTCACATGGTGCAACAACAATCATCTGAAGCTCAATATCAACAGAATCAAAGAGCTTGTGGTGGACTACACTGCTTCAAATATGGATGTTGCTGCAAAGAAGCTCTAAAATCTGAAACATGGATTCTTCTACACACGTTCAACAGAAGATCTATGCAATCAGCACAGTTTGTGTCTAATTTTGTCATTATTAGCATATGAATTGAGTTATGACTAATCTAATCAGTTCATCCTTGAGTCCAAGTGAATGTTTGTGCCAAATTTGAAGAATTTCCGTCAAGGTGTTCCTGAGATATCACGTCCACAAGAATGAGACGGACAACCCAAAAACATTATTCGGTCACGACTATCGCCGGCGCGGAGGCATAAAAATATGTGTGATGTCTTCAGATTGTTTGAACCAATGAATGTTTAACATAATATTTTAACAACTAGTTTATGTTGTTAACTTTCTATGTTGCTTCTTTATCCATGTATTATTATCTGTATTTGGTCTGAAGCCTCTGGGAAAACAAACCCCCTCCTTTGATGGGTGATTGATGAGATTGTGATTGATTGATTGGTGTTGACAGGAGACGCTGGACGTCAACAACACAGAGCTTGTTTTGTATTTTGAGTGGATCTGTGTTTTGATATTTGGGTCGCTGATATTCCGTCAGCACAAACAAACTTCTCATTTGGTTTCTATTTGGGTTGAATTTGGTGAAGCTGCTCTGTGGTGTTGTTAGCTTTGGTTGCTGGGGGCTCCACCTGGTCTGACACACAGTTATTGGCTGGAAAATTCCTCTGCGAGATTCCTGCGTTACACTGTGTGCCATGTTTGTGTATTGCCATGGTAACCTTTAAAAATGAGGCTTTGTTGTTTCTGCGATCATTATTGATTTTATTTAATTGAAATGATCATACCTCTGTTGGGATTTGGACTTCTGCAGAATAAAAAATGACAATCTTTAGTGATTTTTAGTCGTTATTTGATATTTTCAGTAATATCACATGTAATGTACATCATATAGATATGAAAGAACTGTGATTCTGAGGCTGGCGGGAGCTATGGGCAGGGGTGGGCTTAATCCACTCAAATGTGCATCTTGTCCACCCAATCAAAAGTTAAGAAAAACAGCCAATTGAAACATATTACAGAAAATATCAGTGCTGCTTGTAACTTCTGATGGACGCAGCCCTAACGTCCTCCTAACTCACCCACTGCCCACTTATCTTCCTGTCTGAGGGCGGTTGTGGACTGTAGTGGAGTCTAAATTAAATAAACTCCTTTAACCCACCTCTCAAATGTTGAAATAGCATTCATGCAGCCCAGCCTGAGATTTACGCAGTCTTTCAGTCACGTTACAGTTTCTGTTGTAGCTTCGAGGAGAACTTTTTATTCATGTTCCATGCCACCCTCAATGATACAAGAATACAAAGAATCCTTGTCCATAGTCGCTCTTTAACCTCTGGACTACCTACCGCCCTAGTTGCCCACCTATTATCTCTCGCAGCCCACCCTCATATAGCAGGCTAAAACGTGCTAACGTAAATGTTAGTATAACACCTGTTATTTAATCAGGTGTTTTTATGCAACAGAAAAATACAATCTGCTAATGTTATGGTGCTACTAAAATGTTAAAATAACATTTTACTATTAGAATAATTCTGCGGCAGTCAAAGCATGCATATGAGCTTTATTACCCATGCAGTTAGAAAAACACATGCCAGCAAATGCTTCAGTATTTTTATGATGTCAAGAATAATGATGATGTAACCTGGATTCATTCTGTGATGCTGCGGCATTAAAAGAAAGCTCACCGGTGCACAGTCGGAGAGCGAGACGATTGTATTCCAGGTGGATCTCACTGTACTGAGCACCAAACAAAACACGACTCAGCATGGGTGCTTTGACAGACGTGTAGCTTGGGAAGAGGAACTCCAAAGCGGTGCGGTTTACATTTTTCTAAGCGGCCTCCTGTGAAGATCCTGACAGGATGTGTTTATTCTCGAAAGCTGCAACAAATTTGGAACCAAAACTCTCCTCAAGTATATCAGACTTATTAAAGATGAATTGCTTTACAGGCTGAGTGATGGAAAACAGAGGAGAAAAAGCTGAGGAGCTAAGTATTCCAGTTTTCCATGTAGACACTTTGTACATGGAATGGTACATGTATGTATGTCCTCGCCCAATAAGCCTCAGCAAGGTTTGAAAAGTGAAGCCAAAACATCTCGATCGCCCCCTGGTGGCTGGCTGCAGTATAGGTCATAAATCCCTCCTCCTCAATGATTTCAGGTAGGACATGTGCCAAACTAAAAACTCAAAGTACAACATCCTGTCATTTTAGGTAGTTCTTATCACGCTGACGTTTGTTCAAGTGTTCGTTTTTCTGATCAGTTTGGTTTTACTTAGTTATTTGATGCTATAAAACGTCATGATTGACAGCTGAGCCCTGCTCGCGATTGGTCATTGTTTCGATTAAAATGAGTTCTTTGTTGAGGTTTGGGAAACATTGTGGTTTAGGTTAAAATGACTAATTCTCTGCCATCATGGTTACAACAGTATGTTCTTCTTGGGAGGACAATCTCGGATTGTGCGGTAGAAAATGGACTTTGTGGTAAGATTGTTTTCCAAATCTTTTGTCTTAAATTCATCTTAACAACATCAACCTGAAACCTGAAATGTATCACCTTTATTCACAGTAATGCTGCATAGCCCCACCAGGTACCATGATATTGACTTTTTCTCATTTGGGCTTTTTTTGCCCTATAATCTAGTACTGGAAGTGATACAGGGCAATTTATTGGTTTATTGGTTTCTGTCTTGAAAAAATTAAATGCTGGTGGTTTGCTTGAGCAAGTATTTGAGCAGCTTTTTAAAATTACAGGCCCCATGTCACCATTACTCATTCATATTGAGCTTTATTTGTAAAATAAGCTTAATGCAAGGTCCTAATGTAAAGGTGCTGCCCTGTTTAGTCCCATTAATAAATTCCCATATTAATGAACCTATAGGTAAATTGACCATGGAAATAAAGAATGATGAGCATCTAAATGACCTCATTACTTCACAGGCCTCCACATTTCATCTCCATGAGTCGCATTCATAAATATGTACCTGCCCCTTTCTGAATGTTCCATGTAAAATCCCTCCTTTGCATGTTCATTTACAGTCATTTACATATAAGTGAGGCTTGAGGAGAAGAGCAGGATTTCCTGCATTCTGGTAGCTGATAGAGTTTGACAAAGGTCATTAAGTGTTCAATGCTCCTTTATCTGCGTGTGTACTTTTGTCAGGCAGGCCGAGGATTAGACCGGCATTACAGCAAAAAGTGCTTTTATGTATGTGAGGTTTCGACATCCTAATTGATGTACAAGTGCAAGACATGCAGCTTTTCCTGCTGGGTCAAACCTTTTCCGTGCAAGGATGTGTCTTTACAGAAAAGAGAAAAAAAAAAACAGCACTGCGGCTATCGCTTTATATAAACACCAAACGTGTGTGTGTGTCTTTGTACAAAGATATTGTCAGACAACCAGATATTAATGGACACGATGAGGCAAAATGATAGAATGTGTAAGCTTTATTTTCTGTGGAAGAAAAAAGGGCAACTCTCACTGATGGATTACGGCTTTAGATTGACAAGGATTATAGTCAGCAGGAAATTTAATGGAAGTTTGAAGTGCTTCTTACGAGCAGCTGAAGGTCGCACTACTTGAATTGCATGAGGCTGCATGCAGTACTCTGTGTCTGTGCAGGCTTGCGACACATGTTGCATAAATGTGCATAAATAAAGGGAAGTCAATTAATCTGAGTTAAAGGTTCATTTATTTACATAGTCTTATTCTAAATCTCAAAGGACTTGCTTGTTGTAATATTCATAGTATTTCTTGAAAATTCAGCAAATGACATGGAAAGTTTTATACTGTAAATATTGGATCTGTGGTTAAATTGATAACATCTATCTTTCAAATAACACCAGCTTAATGCTGAACATCCCGACTACTGTTGGAGTAACTTAGACAAGAGTGAGCAAGAAAACATACCTGCCAAGACTAACCGATAATTACCTGCCTCTCATGGCCGATACCAATAAGATAACCGATCATTTCAATAAGATTTATTTTTTCCTCCTCTCTGAACACTTGTGGAACATGTCTTAAAAATTACAAGCGTCTTCCATCCTTCAGGGTGACGACATGTTTGGCTGTCTGGTCTACATTGTGCAGCTCTACACAGCTGCAAGAGTTCGGCGTCATGAGCGCGACAACGGCGTGCTGCCATTCTTCTTCTCTATGTTTATTGGTGGATCGTAAACCATCTTTAAGGATGCATGCTGCCAGTTACTGTATCAGAGGTGTGCAGATGCTGTGCATGTTAAGTCAATGACAGCAAACTGGCCTCTTATTATCGGCTCTATTTATCGGATATAATTTCAGTCTCAGCCGATAACAGATATGACAAAATTTCCCATTATTGGGCATCAATTGGATCGACAAAATATCAACAATTTTGATAACAAATATGACAAACTGCTTATTCCAGTTTCTCAAATGTGAAGATTTGTTGCTTCTCTCTGTTTTATATCATTGTAAAGTCAGTATCTTTGGGTTTTCGCCTGTTGGTCAGACAAAACAAGCCATTTGACTAGTTAAATCTTCAGTTTAGGGAAATTGTGATGCTTGTTTTTTAGCTATTCTCTGTAGGTGGTTTATGTTGCATGAAGATCGGATCTCAGCCAGGTGTAAATCTGAAACACAGTCTGGACATGTTTGGAAGAAGAAAAAAAAATCCACCAAAGCCGAACAGCTCCGCCAGCATCGCACATCGATATCCAACCGCAATGCGCACAGAGAACAAGGCCCATAATCAAGTAATTAACCAGATCAATCAATACAGATCAATATGAACACTAGCTGCAAACTGCTAATGAGAAAGGCTAGTCAATTTGAAAAATAATCTCTGCCATATTATCTAGGGCACAGCAGTTTTCCAGCCATTCTTAACATTTTCGCTGTACATTCTGGATGTGTTACATAGACAGAGAGCGACGTCCTGATGGTGGAAGACCCCCTGCTGTCTCTCTGATTCTAAAAGCCTTTGTCAGTCTTCTTCAAACACAATTGCTCTTGCAGTGTGAGTCTTGGCCTTTGAAGGGGTCCAAACTTTGCTTCAATGGCAATTAAAAAAATTCTTTTAAAAAGTGTGAAAAATATTTTTCTGTTGATTTGGTTATTGGCTGCCTCATAAATCTGAACACAATGTTGAGTCAGTGAGCTGGTTTTGTTACCTATACTTGAAGACAAACCCTCATTATTATTGCTTTCCAAAGCAACTGTCTCAGTAACAGGCGACTGGAGGCATCTGTGAGCAAAACCAAAACACTGCCTGTAAGTGAGAAATGGTCATGTACCTCTATGGAGTCGATCTCATCATCACATTTAAGCACATCACCTGAATTCCAATAGATTTGGTTTAATCAAGCACCTCAGACATAAAATCAAACGATGAGGATTTGGTCTATGTGATGGGAGGAAGGTTTCATTTCAGGGACAAAATATCTTTGATTTCCCCTCAAGAGTGAATACCACCAAATCAGGTTTGAAAATCTTAGATATTTGCAAGAATATGTGACACACTGGTAAGATACTGTGTGGCGATTTGTCCCTGAGGCTTTTTGAAAGTATTCTGGGTACATTTGTGGCGTTTTTTGGGACTCTAAAAGAGACTGGAGAACAAGAACCTTTGACGAACAACCTCCCGTGTCCTCTGGATGCCTGGATGACAGGATACTTTAGATGAATGTGCCCACATTAGAACGTCAGACCTCAAGTGAGGCGGAACGAAGAGACGATTCGTGGGGCAGGCGCTAGGACCTGGCTGATCCTTGGTGGCAGCACGTACCTTCTCCTCAATA
>JBBPCS010001155.1:5056-15606 GCA_037974645.1 Hollardia meadi | reverse complement strand
TGTATTTTTTATAAAAGAAAAAAACAATAGAGTTTATCAGATTGAACATTAAATATCTTGTCTTTGTACTGTATTCATTTACATTTAGGCTAAAAAGGGTTTGCAAATGATTGCATTCTGTTGTTATTGACATTTTACATAATGTCCCAACTTTCTGGAATTAAGGGTTGTAGGAGGTAGCCATGGATGGTGCTTCTTGTATTGACCTGAACTTCCTTGGGTTGGGTTGAAATGGTGGGCAGGTTTGTAGCTGATATTTCTGGTATTATCCAGTGGCAAGATGCCTTGTTGCAGTTAGTGATTCAACCTAGATGGTTATTGAGGAGGAGAGGAAGGACTCCATTGAAGACTGCCACTCCTGCACAAACTACTGTTGGTAGCCTTTGTAGCTGTCGGACAGTGACTGCAGGACTATCGAATGAAAAAGTATAAGGAATGAAAACACATTAAGATTCCAGAAGCTATATGCCATCTAATGACGCAGTTGATGCTATCAGAACCAGTAAAAATAAATGAGAATTACAAGAGATAAACATAACACCTGGTATTCCCTTGTTGACAGCACAGAGCCAGCTGAAAACAGGGTAGAAGAAAAACTAAATAAATGTATGACTTCCTCTGTGCAAAGTCACCCATACAGCTTCAGGCCAATCAATATTTTAACAAGACTTATCTGTAGAAGCACTGACAGCCTTGTGACGCTCCAATGTTCTTTACACACCAAATACTGTTGTTGGAAAGATAAAAAAAGATTCTTACCACCAGTGGGTTCTTATCATTTTACAATGCTCACTGTGGTAGATATTTAGTATGCTGATGCTAACTGAATGTATGGCACTGTACTCCTTTCACACACACGTTGGCATGTTAACATCTACAGTATGTTTAGCATGACAACATGTTAACCTAAGCACATGCAAGAAGGATCGATGGACCAAGCAAACTGATGGACCATGTGGAGTAGCCATATCACAATTATGTGAGCGGCAGTTTTGCCCTCAAACTGGCCAAAAAATGTAAAAATCACTTGTTACTGTTTCAAATAGTACAAAATAAAGTGGTGTCAAAATAGATGTGCCTGCTGTTTAACCAAAGTAGTTTGTCTAATATAGAAAATCCTGAGAATAAAAAATGCAACGCATCACCTTACAGTTTGCAACATGTACAATTTGGCAACATCATATATACACTGATATGGGGTTAGACTGGCAGATGGATGGAGACACTGATTATCCCTCCTTAAATCTTATTGTGGGCATATTTACAATGAGCTAGAATGCTCTGGAGAGGAGAAGTTTCAGATGCAAAATGTACAGTTGAGCAAGTGAAAATCATTTCCCCATTGAACTGAAAGCAGTCCTTGGAAAATTACCTCTTTTGTTGTTAGTAATTTCCACATTTTCCGTTTAAAGTACAGGAGTCATGAGCTCTGATGCTGAATGACAGGGGGTGACACGTCTTTGGAGAAATTTTGGATTGCAAACAGGTTCATTAATCTTCAAAGAATCTAAAATCTCTACAAACTTAAATGTATGTTTCGTGATTTCTTTTTTATTTTGTGTTTATTTTCAATATGGTTTCTTATTCATCTCATTTTTACAAGCTACGTTTTCTATGTTTCTTTGCCGTTTGTTGTGGCTGTATTTAAATACAGTTTAGTGAACACGGCTGCATCGGCGCACTGTTCTGCAGGCACTGTGCAGATGATCATGAATCGATGTTCGGTAACAAGAACAATAAGTAGGTCAGTTGATCCAAAGTGACTCATTTCAGTATCACCTGTTGGTTTGAACTTGACCGCACTGTTGTTTTGGACTTCAGCTCTCCAAGTGAAGTTGCCTGATCAGTTTCCACACTGAAAGCAACAAGAAGTCACAACACGATTGGCTGCATACATACGATATATGTGAGCGCCGCCCAGCAGCTCTGCTGTCTTCAGCACCGCCGATTGTGACCGAGAGACGCGCACAGCCTTCTCCGAGAAAACATCCTCAAACGTAGGCCTACATACAGCCTGAGCTGACTAAGTAAATAAAATAAGTGCTTTGTCAACCGCTGTACGTTGCAGTCACAACAGGCCCATCTACTCGTTCAGGTCAGTGCAGCGTCCTGTCTCATCATCAGGTTTTACTTGGTTAGTAGCAGAAGACAAAACATCAATGCTAATAATTAATTAATTGATTGATTCGTTTAATCATGTCTTTAAATAAATCTTAATTTACTTTATTGTCGCCTTTGCCGTTATTATTTCTACTACGGTAGCCTGCATGTTAAAAAACGGCATTCAAAATGTATGTACTTTAAAATGTAAAGCAACAAGAAGGACCCATTCATGGAGATAGTTAGGCTATATTATTGAATTATTGTTACAAATGCATTAACATAGGCTATATGCAACATTTAATGTTGTGGCTGGTTAGACTTTGTACTATAATTTCAATGTGTGTATTTTATATGTGGGCTAAAATCTTAAGATAATATAGCATTCTCACTCAATTCTCACCCTATTTCAGGGTTCCGTCTTAAGCATATTCGGTATGATATACAGGTCTATTTTTGGATGAAATAAAAAGCTGTTTGATTTAAACTTTTGATTCCCCCAGTGTAGAACCATGTCCACATCGAGGAGCCCTGACCCTCCTGAGCCCGCTGCTCCGTGCCTGCCCTCCTCCTCAGTCGAGAGCAGTGGCTACATGGAGCCTGATCCATGGAACCCTGGACTCCCCGTCCCGGTGACACGGCGTTCCCTGTTGGCTCAACGTCTCCTGCGTTTACGCGCCTGCGGAAGCCACGGCCCCGTTACGCGCCGCAAGAGAGAGATGATTCCCCCCGACAAGAAAGATGCCACCTACTGGGGTAAGCGAAACAAGAACAACGAGGCAGCCAAGCGGTCCAGGGAGAAAAGGAGGCTGAACGACATGATCCTGGAGGGTCAGCTGCTCGCTCTGAGTGACGAGAACGCATGGCTGCGGGCTGAGATGCTCAGGCTGCAGTATCACAGCAGCCGGAGTGCAGAAAGGAGCAAAGCGGCCTCTGTTGAAGCTTCTACTTTGTCTCCGGCACACCAGCCCAGAGTCTGGTGGAACAGCAGGAGCAGCCCAGCTCCTGGCCTGGCCGTGAGGCAACAAGAAAGAGCGATCCACCCATTTGAGGCGAAGGTCTCTAGTTTCAGCTCAACTCGAGGTGTTGGTGGTTTTGATCATCATAGTTCTCACAGCTGTGGCTTACAGCAAGGCCTCTTCCCCGTCTCCGGGCCCCGTGTCCGCTCTCCCATAGCAGTCTTGGAGGGCGAGAGGTCAACGGAGGCAGATATGGATGCTCAGCGACAGGTCTCCTCCAGCGATGACACCCCCGACAAGTCTTCCCATCCCGCCTCTTCCATTCGGGCATTTCTGCCCACACCTGACGCACCCCACCATGCCCCCATCTTCTTATACCCACCTCCAAGTTGGCTGGTGCCCCATCTGAATCACCCGGCAGTGGGTAATGATTTTTTGCTGCCTTGGCGGTCTTCCTACCTGGCCCCACCGGCCGTGTACCCCAGCCTGCCTCTCTGCATTCAGGAGACAAGGCCAGAGTCTCAGTGAGAAGGCAGACATTCAAAGAGGATTCAAGGGCCGGTTCAGTAGCGCACCGACAGCGACAGCGAGCTGTCTCAACTCGGGATGAACCCCAGTCCTGATGGACACTAACAGGACTCATTGACTGTAATGGCATTTATTACTACAAAATGAGAAAAAAAAAAATCTTAGTGTAGGCTATTTTTGATGCTGCACTCATGTCTTATGACACAATATGATAATGTAGGTAACAAAACTTACCGCAGCGGTATTGGCCTTTCAATTCGTCATTTGGTCATAATGAAAACAGAAAAGACGTGCATCTGGCGATATAGTTAAGGGTTAAGATTTAGATTTGTTTGTACATTTGTGTCGTTTATCTGCGGTGAAAAACATCGGCAACTGAGCCAGTGAAACTGGGTGCCTGTTGACTTGGTATTTCCCTTTTATCCCCCACTGCGTGATTTCCCAGCAGACTTTGATTCAATGGAAAACCAAACGTTAAACCGTCTTATCTGTATGCCTATAGCTCTGTAGGCTATTTAAAATAAGAAATGATCCAAAACAAAATTAATGCAAATTAATTTTTGCAGCTTATGTGAATTTAGGTCGGTATTCATGTCGGAGGGTGCATGCAACAACATTGTTGTAAATGACGGTAAACACTGTGATCATCTCAAAGCTTTCATGCTTCTGCTTGAACTGCAGGGAAAAAAGTCCATCTTCGACGTCTTTTCACTGGCGCTGTCACTATCAAATAAGCTTGAGTGAAATCTTCCAGGATGATGAATCATTAGCCAATCAGGTTTAGCCGCCCAGCAGGGATGTTTAAGAAAAGTTTCACAAAATTTCAGGACGACGGGATTCAGTCGTGGCATTATAACGAGTGGTCGCTTACAGTCTGCCAGCACGTGTTCCCGAGGCCACCAGCAGAGGGTGCTACAGCATAATACCGCTGGAGTTGCCTGTCAGGATGCTGCAAGTAGTGAAACTAAATGACTCAAACCAGTCGTCTTAGGCCTATATTTTTCTTGTGGGGAAAGAAAGGCAAACAACCAACTATTAAAGTAAGTTAATTAAACACTGTTATTTGTATTTATGCCAGACTGATGTTGATTACAGAAAAAAAAAACATAAGTTGGAACATCTTGGTGCAAACTAGAAAATGGCACTCAGTAGAGGGCATGCATGCGCCAAAGCCCAACAGCCCTCTTATTTAAGCCTTAGCACCACCTGCAGCAACTTGTGACACTGTTAGTACCTCACTGAATCCCTATTAACTTAGTTACACATTGGTGGTAGTTGCAGGTTTCTCGCGCCATTTGTTAACATACAGCAACCAGGAAAAGATTACCCCCCTATGAAAATACATTTAAATCTGCTAGATCATTATTTTTATTTGGTTCCGCACTAAACTGTACACACTCATAGATACCAGCTCTCTAAATATGCCTGATTAAAAAATAAATAAATAAATAATAATAATAATCAAGATCCATGTATTATTCTATGGAAAATTAATGAAAATGTTGAAAAATGCCCTATCTCGCAATGTTAAAGAAAGTGAAAAAAAATTCCTGGATCCACCCCTTTATCCGGATCTGCTCCAAAAGTTAATGGGTTCTTCCTTGGCCCCTGCCCCACCCCTCCACCAAATTTCAGGAAAATCGGTTAAGTGGTTTTTGTAAAATCCTGCTGAGAGTCAAACAAACAAACGGCAGAGGTAATGATAAGACAGTTTAACCCCGAAGTATTCCTTTATGTTTTGTGCACAATCATTTGTGAAAGAACATACCTTGAGCTTGTTTTATGAGATTAAAATATAAAAAAAATAAAATTTACTTAATGATTTTTGGCGTACTAGGAACTTTGCGACAGGACATAAGGAATGTCAGGAAGATTTAGTCTGACTTCAAGGCTCATCTTAAATTGGAATCGATACAAAATAATTGTCTGGAGATTGTTGGTTGCAAAATGTCAGTCCATTAAATCATTAACTCTGGGTCATACAGTTCACAAATACTTTCTACTCTGTTTAATGTCAGATGATTTTCAGTTTTAATGTTTATGTAGTAAACTTTCTGGTTTCAACAAAAGGAAGTTTTAGACATCCCGAAGACATACATAAACATACACAGATGTCTCGAGTCTGATAGTCACTTTGGTAGACATCATACGGGTTAGACTGCATCTTCCTGGCCATATGACAACAGAGCATTTTTGTATCCACGTGCACCTCTAGTGCATATTTGTTTTAACATTAAGCGCATCACAACAGGAAGCAAAAATCTTGCTCGTCTATGTAACAGTGTCTATACATAGAGATAAACATTTCCAGCCAAAAGAACAAATTAAATTTGTACTCTTATAATGTACAATAATTGGTTCTACAGTAAAGAGTATTGCAAAAAAGCAGATCGGTGAGAGGGCATTAAATGTACATCTATGGTGACAAACAATTCTCTTTTCTCTGTGAATCATGTCAAAAGATTAATTTAACACTCATACAGAAAAAATCTGTCATTTCAGGTGGCTCCTCTCTGTTATGCTTTACTGTAAATATATTTTGTGATATCTTTAACCCGGGTGTTGTGGCTTAGTCTCTTGTACTACTTACTGTGACTACTACTTGTCGTACTAGCAGCTGCTGCAAAGGCAAAAAAAAAAAAGAATTAAATAATGGTGTGGCATTACTCTTCATACCCCTTTGCAGTATACACAATGTGTCTGTTTGAAACTGACAGCAATGTTGTACAAGCGAGACCCGTGTGGGCAAGCCACCTACACCACAACACTATGAAGATCAAGGGGGCAGTCAAACAACTTCCATGTGACAGCAGAGGTGGACAGTCCGAGTGAAAGACAAGAAGACGACGCATAAACAGTGAAAAAGCAAAGGAGGGAGGTGAGAGGGTAGGACTGAAATCAACAAGACATTATCAGCCCCACTCTGCTTATTTGTGCATCAATCTCATGACGCAGCCTCAAAGGAAAGTTCCTCGCTCTAAGTTGTCTATTTGTTCTGGGTGAGAGCGAGATCTCTCTAAATTACAGCGTCGACACCTCTGCGGCAGTGGACTGCACACAACAGTTGAAGGTAAGGCCTCAAACTAATTTTCATGTAAAAAAGTGTCATGGACCCCGTATATGTATGTTAACAGCTGATGGATTCAGGGGAGGAAATGATTCGGGTGTTTGTGACCAAAGGATACGTGATTTGACGCATATACTACACATTAAAACCATGTTGTATGCTTTAGGAATGTGTGTGTATCAAAATCAATTAATTCTGAATATTACCTGATATACATCACCTGAATACGTTACTCTATTATAGTTAACCTTTTAAGTAGTCAAATTAATGTTATATTCTTTCAGGATACAAAGCATAATGTTATTTTGTTATCTGGAAAGAAGGAAGGGACGTTTTGCTAAAGTTGTTGTGAAATTGATTAGAATGATTGTGTGGTACAGTGCAATTTCACCTACACCTACATTACTGTATATCCTACTGACCCCAAAAAAAGCTCCTAATTAGATATTTTAGCCTAAACACAAATGTTTGTGCCACATAAACTGTATTTTTATTTGATTTTTGTGAGGGACCAAAAAAGTAGAAATACCTGTGTTATCTAGAACATTATTGAAAAAAAATCCTTTATAAAGCTGATATTCAGTTTGTGTGTGTATATGTAAATATGTATATATAATTGCAATTATATGCTACAGCCCCAAAAAATGAGTGTATGCTTAAAACAACATGCATGCATATGGCATTTATTGCTGTTCTTACTGTGTTATACACACTGCATCAAAGAGGCATTTCTACTTAGTATGAAATATAAAAGGTAGACATTTGTTGCATGATATATTTGGACCTGGTTGCACAATACACACACGAAGCCTGAGATTGTGAAGGGCTACAAACACTGCAGAGGAACTGTATTTTTATTGTCTTGTTTATTATTGCGCTGGCTGCATCAGCCACAAGTTCTTGTTCTATACTCTCTGAAAGCTTTGATTATTACTGTTTCAAAGAGATCGGTTTGTTTGAAAATCCACAACCCTTCTCACACCTGTCTGACAGATAAGTTACCAAGAGCTTTTTATACATCATTGGTTTTAAGCAAAAAAATCCAGAGGTTTCCAAAAACAAAGTATAAACCTCCCTTTTACAGTATATAATTATATAGATTATTGGGTTTAAGAAGGAATCTTGCACAGGATTTCAATGTAAAACATCATATATATTGTAGCCTATGTGCTATGATGGCAAAACAGAATTTAAATGAAAGATACCGTCCATCCTTCCATTATTACATGATGACATTGATGGCTTAGTACAATACTCTCTGTGTAGACTGTGACAATATTGCATATGCTTGTTTCCTCTTACCATGATGCCATAAATACTTTGATTAGTAATAGTTTAATTTTATTGTTCTGTGTGTGGAAAGCACACACAAGCAAAAAGTGAACTTAACATTTGTATGGTACTTGAAATTTACAATATTCAAAAGAATACCAGAAAAGATGGTGCAATTAGTTATATGCACTCATCTTCAAGGAATTTATGCCTTAACGGTCATTTCAAGCCAAGAACTGTGGCAAATTCTTTATTCTCCCAAGAGAGCGTTCATTCATTCTAATTTCCACAATGGCAGTTTACAAGAGTCATGCACACAGTATATTGAGGTTAAAAGCCACATACTGATTGACCAATTTTTCCTTCCATATAGGTACAGTTGTTATTTTAACAAAGGCTATCGTAGCGCAAAGCAACACAGCAGCAGATGGTAGAGTGTGAGAAAACAGATAGAGAAAAAAAAGAAGAAGTTGGACAGTTCCTTACTAAAAAGCAGGCTGGCTATAATTAGTCAATAAGAAACAGGTGCAAAAGTGCAGTAGAGTAGTGAGCAGGCTCGGCCTCCAGAGAAATTTCACTCAGGAACCCCCCCTTTCTTATTTTCTCTCCGTCTCCCTGTATGATTATTGTTTTCTCTCTTCCTGCTGTAGCTTTTTATAGGGCTTGCTAGCACATAGCATACAACGCTTTAGCCTTTGTGTCACACATGCAGGTGTGCACGCTCCCACAGACAAACAAATACAGGCTTTGCCTCTACGTTCTCGCTGGGCACAGGCTTGAGTATTTTTAACCTGACGTGTGTTCTCACCACCGGCACATAGAGTGCAAGGCCTCTTTGAAAGTTTTGTTTGATGCCTCTGGCTCAGTCTGACTGGCACGTCAAAATACGACCTCACGATCAGTGAATATGATGAGAAGTTGCTCTTAGCGTCAATAATAGAAATAAAAACAAGAACTTACAACTAAACAGGACACTGCTTGACCATTTTTGAGGTAACAGACTGTGAAGTTGCGGTTTGTGCTTAAGAGAGTGCTTCAGTTCCTCATGTGTGCAATCCTGAGTGACACACGCTTGCAGCTCCTTTGTAAGGTTGCACAAGTGACTGATAGCATAAAGCACCGTATGACGTCTGATTAGAAATATAGAAATATAGTGTTGTTTGCGTGACTAAGGTGTGAGGGAAACAACAATGAGGTAAAGTCATGTGTGAGCTCAATGTGTGTGTGTGTGTGTGTGTGTGTGAGTCTATGTATGACTACATGCAAAACAGGGCTGGCTGGCTTTCAACATAATGTTCATCCTTCTCGCTCAGCTTCCCATGAAACCACCCACAAACCCACGCAACTTTATTAAAAGCTGCCATCATTCCTTTCAGACTGGTTTACAAAATACTGAATTCACCTTCCGCCTTATATAAATTGGATAGACCCTTAATGACTGCCTTTTTTCCCCCACAATGTAGAAGAATGAAGCGAGGCAAGCAGTGTCAGACACAAATTCAACTTAAGACGGGCCGTTTTTAAAATCCAAACTCAGTCTGTCTGTTGATGATGAAAAGATATACACTAAATAATTTCAGCTCAAGTAATCACATTTCCACGCAGCTGAATCAAATGTTGGGTAGAACAGCAACTTTCTGGCCACAGAAAAAATCTACAATATCATGACATTTACTGTTCATTTTCTCAAATCATTTTTGATTTACTTTGCAACAGTGACTCCCCACAGTGAGCTCTCAACAACTCCAAGTAGAGATCTTTATGCTAGCTATTGTTTGAAATATGCAACTAGGTTACTATTGTTGTAAATAACTGTATATAACTGCATATTCAATATCAAACACATTAGTCCACATTCTTCTTTGTCTGCTTGATATTTCCCGTCACATTTTCTCATGTGGTCTAGAGGGGCTGGTGGTGAGGTGTGTGCAGGAAGGGGGGAGGGCTCAAGGTGCTAGACGAAGTTGGGTGCAACTGAGTGTGCTGTGGTAACCTCTGCAGCTTTTTGGAAAAAATGTATATATTCGCAGCCTTACCTATACATGTTACTGGTTACTCCTTTTGATGTACAGGCTTTACATGGCTAACACATAAATGGATACAAATTGACAAATCAAGATAAATACCATAAATATTCTATTTAACAGCATTTATCATCTCAGCACAATCCAATTACATTTTTACAAAGACATCAATGGGGACCTTTAATGCTTTCCTTTATTTCCTGTTGAATGTTTATATTTAACGTGGCTAGAGTTTTAAATAATTAAGTAAACATATTTAAAAGTAATCCCTGTGAGGAAACAACTTAGACTGTCCTAAATACTACATTTCCAATTTTTTTTCCCACTTTCACAATGAGCTGATTGATTTCTTCATTGGTCATCTGCTCCAGACACAGCACAGCCAAAAAGTACAGGGACACACCCATCCAACTCACCAACCAACTCAGTCTGTCTGTTTGTACTGTAATATTTTGCTGTCATTAGCTAGTTAGCTTAGTTAGCTGACTCTCCCCACTGGGTCCCCCCTAACTTGGACCAGAAAACCCCGACCCCTCCTGGTGGTCGAAAGCTCCTCTGTAAGAAGTGTAAACACCAACAACCCCAGTGCTCCAAGCTCCC
>JBBPCS010001154.1:0-15607 GCA_037974645.1 Hollardia meadi | reverse complement strand
ACATCAGCGTGATAAGAACTACCTAAAATGACAGAAACCATCTTTGGGAAACATTTATTTGACGTGTACTTTGAGTTCTTAGTTTGGCCCATGTCCCATCTGCTAACATGGAGGGGGAGGAGTTTATGACATATATGCAGCCAGCCACCAGGGGGCCATCCAGATGTTTTGGCTTCATTTTTGGGAAGATCTCATGTCGGCCATCTTTATATACAGTCAATGATTCAAACTTATAAAAGTATTCAGGATTTTAGGCGTTTGTTCTTCAGTGTCCTGTCAGAGGAAAGGTGTTGACATCAGGCTGAAGTCTTAATTATCTTCTTAAATCAACGTCTCACGTATGTCGCTGTTAGAGAAGATAATCTGTCTTTGTCGGGCTGCCTTCCCCCGAGGGGGCTGCGTTTATCTCCTCGCTGCATCTCCACACAGAAGCCACCGCAGAGCGTGATTACCCTCTTCTTTTCTGCTCAGCACTAAAGAAATGTTGTCGCTCTCTTCCTCCGGCTTTACAGACGTAGAGAAGCTGCACACTTCACCGCTGATTAGCATTTGTGAAGGGGGGGGGGGGGGGAGTAATCCTCACTTTGCTGCTTCTGGAGAGCTTATTACTGAAGGACAGCATTTCATCTTGATTCATCTCACTTCAGAAAGGTGGGAATGTACAGTTGCACAACGGGGACGCAGGTGTGAGGCGACATCAAGAAGAGAGGGAAGCCTGTTTGTGAAGCATGAACACAGCAGGACGTCACACCGGCCTGCTGGGAAATCAAGGCTGCGGAGGTGGACGAAGCTGAAGGCTAGTGGGCTCAAACGCTTTGAGTAATTCGACATGAGGAGACGTAAAAGTGTCGGAATAGCTGGAGTAATTGGAGCTCCTTAACGATGTGCTGAAGGAAGGATGGTTGCATCAGCAACACGGGGCTCCTCACTCAGAACCACATCTCACAGCATTATTTTAAAAGATGAATCTGATGCAAAAATCCTTGCAACATTAGAACTGTTTGCATATTTAGAGTCATGTCCAAAAAATATGCTAAATGACAATAAAGTAGTTGAACTTAGTGATCCAGGGGCCGGAAATAAATCAAGATAATTATCTTGACTTAAGAAATCCTAACTAGAACTGTAAACTTTATCTGTATCTGTGTTTAGAATGTACACCAGACTGTCTGTATCCTTGACAACGGCCTCACTTCACTTGTCACTGGCTTGCTAGCCTTCTATAATGGACAAGAACTGACAGGTGTTCAGTTACCTTGGATGAGTCAGAGGTATTAAACATGTAGGTGGAGGAGAAGATGGTTACCCATTAATATGGTCAGGGAAATTTAAAGCTAACAGGCTAACATCAGTATTAGCTTCTCCAACAGGCTAACATCAGTGTTAGCTTCTCCAACAGGCTAACAACAATATAGCTTCTCCAACATGCTAACAACAATATCGCTTCTCCAACAGGCTAACAACAATATCGCTTCTCCAACAGGCTAACATCAATATAGCTTCTCCAACAGGCTAACAACAATATAGCTTCTCCAACAGGCTAACAACAATATAGCTTCTCCAACAGGCTAACAACAATATAGCTTCTCCAACATGCTAACAACAATATCGCTTCTCCAACAGGCTAACAACAATATCGCTTCTCCAACAGGCTAACATCAATATAGCTTCTCCAACAGGCTAACAACAATATAGCTTCTCCAACAGGCTAACAATAATATAGCTTCTCCAACAGGCTAACATCAGTGTTAGCTTTTCAACAGCCTAACAATAATATAGCTAGCTCAGATGCAGTGGCAAAAAATGTGTTTTGAAATGAAAACGTGATCTCCAAAAGCGCGTAGTGAGGAAGTATGAGTTTATTTTGACTCAGCCTCACATAACCTGCAACATCCTGCTGCTACGAATACCCACTACAGCACCATGAAAAGGAAACTATATACTGTATTTGTGAGCCGGTTTTAAAGACTCCTCAGTGGGCTCTGTTCCATTTAGATGAGCCAGGAAGTTGTCCCAGAATACCAGCATGCAAAAAAAAAAGGCAGTCCTTTTTAAACTGGTGAAATCTTCATGGAACGCAGCCATGATTGTAGTTAATTACTCCTGTGTTTTTTGACAGCTGTAATAAGACTCACGCTCACTTGATGTGTTTGTTCTGCAGATGTATTCTCTGTTTTTGTCTTCGTCTTGCAGGCTGCTGGCGCCCTCAGGATGGACTGACAGGCATCTTCCCGCCTGGATCGAGTGCAGATTGATGAATGTTTTCATGTGCAATTTGTCGTTATTCTACTCCCGTCTGATTTCAGTTCACAGACACATCGTCCACAATGCTCCAGTTAATTGCTTCGAGCCAGTCGGCAGTCAGGAGCTGGCAGCCGAGGTTTTCAAAGCCCGCTTTTATGAAATCATATAGCGCAGGACGATTTGAAACAAAATGCATTTCTGCACACTGGTGTCTTCCATCCACCTGTTGTTTCTATAAGCTGTAAGAGAAGCTCATTGTTGGGAACCTTTTCCCCCTGACAGTTGTTTTTCCACCACAGAGGTCTTTTTTCTTTATTTCTACAGTTCGTGTTAAAGCCAACAGTGTGAAAAGTTGTCACACATGATGCTACGACCTTCACACACACTCAGCTCTCCTCGTTCCTCACTGATTCGCCTGCAGGACACTTCACTGTGTGGGTTTACTGATTGATTCTCAGGATCAATATATACAGTACGTTATAGTAAATATGATTAACTGTATGTGTAATGTTTTTATGTTAAACAGCTGACGGTTTGACTGTAGCATACATTAAACAAACAGTATGTAGGCTAATTTCTGTCGCGAGGGTAAAAACAAGAAAAGACGTTGTTTGATGACATACTGAAGCAGCGTGGGATCATGGGAGTCGTTGTCATTGTTAAACAGTTACCTTCCTCCGACTCTGTGACCCTCTCCTGGGAGTTATAGCGACCAAATGAAACGCACCCTTAGCTTGAATAAAACTACAGATCACAACACTGTTGGAAACATTTGGGATAATGTAAAGGCACAGCTCAACAAAATATATTGCAAAGATCTAATCGGTCTTACACATTTTAATGCGGTAATGTGACATTTTATATCTTAAAGCCATATAAAGATAATAAAGATGGGATTATTTGTAGGTCTGTGCAGTTGTGAACATAAAAAGAAATACATATAGAACCATATGTAAAAGTCTTGTGTCCTTGCCTGCAGAGTCAAACAGAGGGTTAAAATGCCCTTTAGACATATTGTAGTCATGTGACATTTGCTCCAGGCCACCGTAGTCCATTACAGATTTCACCAAGGTGACCAAAACATTCCCATCAGCCCCAGCTGTACTTATCACTGCACAATGTGAGCCACGCATGCACGAGCGCGACCGCCACATTGGAGAGCTAGCAACACCACTTACACCACACGCAGAGCTTTGGTAGAACCATTCATTTATGTTTAGCTGTTAATATTGATTATTACATTTGCTAATGATTATTTTAGACGATGGTGCCTCGTTGCCTCTCGTAGCATAACTTTTATTTTTTCAAGTCACTCAAAGGGCCTTTATTGGACTGAAAGTTTCAAACAATATTGCCAAAGTGTCAATATTAGCATTAAACAAGCTATGCTACTACAGGCAGCTTCATTAGTAATCAGAATCGTAACATAACAACGGTTTTATTGCAGTTCTGTTTGTCCACGTGGTGTTGCCGTACCTACCTCTCCAAAGCGCTCACGCATGCTTGACTTGCATCGTGCAGCTACTCAGATCCAGTAGCGACCGTGCTAATTAGCAAATGCATGCTAGCACACTAAACTAAGATGGTGAACATTTTAACAGTTTAGCATGCTAAACAGTTAGCATTTAGCTCGCACACCGCTGTGTAGAGCTGTTAGCATTGCTTCTGTTTGGCAAACTTTTTGAGCCACTCAGGGCTCCCACACCTTCTTAACCATCAAATTCAAGGACTTTTCAAGGACTTTCAAGGCCCAGTTTCTTCACTGTGGTGGCAATTTACTGTGAATAAATGACTAAATCCCAGAAAGACAATCTCTAGTTTGTTAGTTAACACTTGCTAGTGGGCACAACTGAACAGTTTCAGGCTGAAGAGTATGTGTGGAGGATATATATCAAAGGTTAGTGTATTTTCCACCAGTACAGCAAAGTGTGAGACACAGGTCAAGGTTAATTACTGTTACAACACAGAGATTGTTTCTAATGAGAATTAGCCGGCTTTACAGAAGCTCCCAGACAACAATTAAAAAGAGAGAGAGGCTTGAATGTTTGGAAATGTCTTTGTTGAGCCACGATTCCTGGAATTTAAACTTTCCAGGCAAAGCTCAAGGTTCGGTCAGCGTTAGCTTTCTGGCCTTAACCTGCATCATTCGCCTTGAACGATTTCTGTTCCTGCACAAAATATATAAATTCATGCACTTTCAATGAACCATGTCTATTTATGCCTGCTTTCAAAAACTTTCAAGGTCTTTTTCTGAAATTCACAAACTTTCAGGATTTCAAGGACCCCTGCCACTAATTAGCTACCAGGACGAAGAGATTATTGTTGCTAAAAATAAGATAATTGATAATTAATAAAAAGATCTTGAAGTTTATTTATTCAGTGGGATTAAAGTGATTTCATCACCATGAGGAGATTTTTATTTTATTAACGGACACAGAGGCATAATTGAAAAGAAAAAATCATCTCAATTGGAGTTGATGGTTTACTGCATCAACACAGATATGATGAGTCACTGTGGCCTGATTCTGATTTAAATGACATTTCACAATACTTTTTATTAATTAGTGGACTCTGACTTAAACATACATCTACGCACGGCGCTCATTATTGTACCAATGGTTGAATAAATCCAATAAATGGATCAGCGTGTATGATGGAGTCGTGGTTTGTTCTGATGGTGTCACAGGATGTGAATTCTGCTGGAAGGCCAGCGAATATCAGGAAGCAATAAACATCCAAACATACAGGAGAGACTTCTTCTCCTGGTCGCTGATAGTTGGAGAGCTAGCAAGGAGAATATATCCTCTGAATATCTCAAGGATGTCCGTCTAAAATACCTCACAAACTTTGGGAAAAAGGGGTTGAGAAGAATGAAGTTGTGTCATTGTTTTCAGCTCATAATGTTTAAAACTATGCAACTCAAAGGTCAAAGGCCTCCGTTTCCCCTAAATGGGACAGTTTGGAGGATGGGCACTGAACTCAGCTTTTCTGGCCATGTTCTAAATTGTGTAAGTTCTATTCTGAGTTCTAAATATTTTAATGGTGCAGTGTAATACTTGGACAGAGAGACTCTACGTGTGTCTCTGTCCATCGTGGTTTCTGGACATCTGGTTGCTTTATTTTGGTATGTGTGTACAGTTTTCTTACAAAATTTTTATTTATTCTGGACATTTTTTGGATGGGTGGGGGCTGCTTAAGGTCTTTTGTCCTTGTATCTGTATTTTGCACATTGAAAAAACAACCCTTAATAAAATATTCCAAAGCGTTGTTCTGGAGCAGCAGTTGTGATGTTTCCCTCCCTGAACAAAGCATCAAATAAAGAAGTTTGACCTACAAACAGCTGCAGCTCATAAGCCTCCACTTTTAAGTGATATTTTGAGGAGAATTTCCCAGATCAAACCCTCTTGGGAACTTTACTTCAGAAGTTTAGAATAATGCATGTCAAGCATCTTTTTTTCCGTCTCTCTACGGGCTCCTTAATCCGAGCGTCTTTTTCTGAATGTCAAAACAACAAACAAATGAGGGATAAAAAGAAAAATCAATGTTAGTTTTTCCAGCTCACTGTGTGAAATCACAGATTTCTTCTTTTCTGTCTTCTTCGACGGAGCAGAAAGTTGTTTGTGCGGCGGCCGTTTCAAACAAACAGCTGATTTGTTTTCTCAGGTGGGGAGAGATCATCTTGCTCTCTCAGACAGTCTCCATGTTGGAGGGGCAGAACCACATGGAATATTAACGCCTGACCGGCTCTACTTTCCTGATTCAAAATAAAAGCCATTTTCACGGTATCCTAAAAGTTATTAAAGGTCGAGGATGGATGAAGATCTAAACGGCTGACGGTAAAGCAGGAATCCTGCTCAGATCGGTGACTGATCGCCCGTGACCTCCAATCAGAGAGGCTCGGGGGGGGGGTCCCCTCCGAGTACCTCCCACTTTGATGCCCTCTGCATCAGCAGCCAGGCAGAAAATGTGAAGAGAGGCGAGCCGGCTGCATAATTGACTTTGGATTGAAACGGGAGGTGTGTGTGTTGTGGGGGGGGCTTCAGGTGGAGGAGGTGCGTCTGATTGGTGGCGTCCCGCTCAGTTCAGATCCGTCTCCCTTCATTCCACACCCAAATAAACAATGACAAACATGAAGAACGCAGGTGCCAGTTAGTTTGATGTTATATTTTAATGGCTTCCAGGTTTATTTCTGCTCGTCAGTCTCAGGACTAGATGGTGAATCATGAGACGTCTCTCCCTTAAAGCATTTTAAAAACAATTTTAAAGAAGAATTCTTCAAGGTAACACATATCTTCAATAGAAGAAGTTTAAATATATGACATCATTAGTTTATTATGACTCGTGCATTAATGTAAAAGCAGGATTTTAGTGTTGGAGCTCAGTTTGAACCATTTTGTATCGGATTGCAAATAATAATTCTTTTCATACTGGATGAATCTGCTGATTATTTTCTCCATCAATCGATTGATTGTTTGGTTTTCTGAAAATAGTGAGAAATGCTGTCGCAATTAGCTCAAAGTGACGCCTTCACAATGTTTGTTTTGTCCAACCAACAGTCCAAACTTCAACGTTATTATTTTAAACATTATTATTAAACTAATTCAAGGAAACGGCAACAATCACATTTGTGAAGCCGCAACCATGAAATGTTATTTATATGAAAAATGGCAGTTGTGATTGATAAGCTCTTCACACGTTTGGATATATGAGTTAACTTTGCAGGCAGGTGGTTGATGAGCGATTAAACTGTGCTTGTATAGGCCGACTTACAGGTGAGCCAAACTTCACTCGAAGCAAAAATGGAGGCAAATAAATAGAAAATAGGCTAATCGCAGACCCACCGCTCAACCCACTAATCTCTAAAAAAGCTCACATTTACTCCCGAGTTCTGGCTCTGAGATCTTCTCAGTGCAGAAGTCCGGTTAACCTTTGACCTGGAACCAAAACTCATCGTAAATTTGTCCATTTTAACGTAAACAGGGAGTTTGAATCGTAATGCAAGACAAGTGCTGTGAACCAAGGCAGCGGTAAATGTTTTCTCTGAGGAGAAGCTCTTCTCTATAATTGAAAGGTCAGCCTCTGAAATCAAAGTTCACTCCTGCAGACGCTGTACAGTGTGTGGACGGAATATGCGACGTGTCAAACAGGCTACATCAGCGAGCTAAACCACATTTAAGATGCTTTAACAATCCCCAAACTGGAGGACTGAGCCAATATGTTCAATATCTCCTCGTGGTTTCAACAATAACTCACACCTGACCCCTTTAAACCATCAGTCTTTTCCTCATTGTTGCTGTGAACAGAACATTCCTGCAGTTAACACTCCCTCAAGTGGCAAAAGACAATAAGTCTTCATGAGCATGATTACCATGCTGGCTGGTTTTCCCTTTACTCCCAGTAACTGGTTGATGGAAGTTCTGGTGGCTCACTGACACCACCATGTGGACTGAAGAGGAAATGTCATCTACAGCTCAGAGATCAAATTTTCCATCACATCAACGGACACACACAGTTTTCAACAGGATGCTGGAAAAGGCCCCAAAAATGAGTGATTAGATAAGAGATTCCACATTTTCTTGCTGTTACCAGGTGGGACTTGGAAAGATTGTGAAGCAGCTCAGATTATTTAAATGATATTAGCTGTGGCAGATGTTGGCTCGCTGTGGCAGATGTTGGCTCGCTGTGGCAGACATTAGCTCGCTGTGGCAGACATTAGCTCACTGTGGCAGATGTTAGCTAGCTGTGGCAGACGTTAGCTCACTGTGGCAGATGTTAGCTAGCTGTGGCATATGTTAGCTCACTGTGGCAGACATTAGCTTGCTGTGGTAGATGTTGGCTCACTGTGGCAGGTGTTGGCTTGCTGTGGCAGACGTTAGCTTGCTGTGGCAGACATTAGCTCGCTGTGGCAGACGTTAGCTCACTGTGGCAGACATTAGCTCACTGTGGCAGATGTTAGCTAGCTGTGGCAGACATTAGCTTGCTGTGGCAGATGTTGGCTCGCTGTGGCAGATGTTGGCTCGCTGTGGCAGATGTTGGCTCGCTGTGGCAGACATTAGCTCACTGTGGCAGATGTTAGCTAGCTGTGGCATATGTTAGCTCACTGTGGCAGACATTAGCTCGCTGTGGTAGATGTTGGCTCGCTGTGGCAGACGTTGGCTCGCTGTGGCAGATGTTGGCTCGCTGTGGCAGACGTTGGCTCGCTGTGGCAGACGTTGGCTCGCTGTGGCAGACGTTGGCTCGCTGTGGCATATGTTAGCTAGCTGTGGCAGACGTTAGCTCACTGTGGCAGACATTAGCTCACTGTGGCAGACATTAGCTCACTGTGGCAGACGTTGGCTCGCTGTGGCATATGTTAGCTAGCTGTGGCAGATGTCTGTTCAGATGTGAACAGAACACGTTTGTCTGGTGATTTTCAAATCTAACTGGTGGAAATTATGTATTTTCATTTGACATTTTTAATTTCTGTGAATTCTTCAGCACTTTTAGATATAAAAATAACTTTAAATTCAAAATAATTACAATAATCTAACCACTTGGCAGTACTCCAAGGCCCACTACGTGATGCTATGAGGTCCACTGGTTGTCTGAACCAAATCTCATGGAAATCCATCCATATTCAAGGTATTTCACTCTGGAGCAAATTGGTGGAACAACCAACATTACTATCTTTAGAGTACCAACATTTATTTTGTAATTGGGTGAAAATAAATGAGCAATAAGCCTCTAAAGCAGAGATGCTGACAGGTTTGGTCTCACAGCTTCAGTTCAGGAGGCGATGTGAGCCTCATTAGTCAACTATAACCTCGGCACTAACTGAAAAAAAAATGCCTTGATGATGAGTCTCCATGACTCATGAACTAAAGAGTAAAGCCATCGCCCCCCCATACAGCTATGCTGCAAGCATTGCTGAAAACCATTGTTTAAAAAAAAAAGCAACAATGTCCAGTTTCTAACTGTAACAAATGTTTAACAATGTAATGCTGCGTTTAGATTAGTTCCCTATAAACTTCACTTTAACAATTCAGGTACGGAATCTCCCAGGAAAACGACGGCCGACTGCGATCCAGTCCTGGCACCATTTCAATCTGCCTTCATGTCTCCATTATAGACCAACTGGATGAATAATCTCATGCTTTTGTCCTGTTGTTGGCAGCTGATACTCTGAGGAAAATGTAATGCGATCCGGTCGTCTTTGAGAGAGTAGCTCCAACAGTAATACCACTTGGAAATCCAATTTAAAATCTATTTAAAGTGTTTGGAACAAGCAGCCAAAGTTGATTGAACTCATCATCGGAGGTTAAAACCCACTGATTCACGTGTTTACATGGACATTCATACGTGACTGTATGAAACTACACACTGTGTGGTATTTAGCTTTATTCTGTTTAATGAAAAACAAAACCTATATTCACAGCTTAGCTTTGTACACTGCAATGTGAGAAATATAAACACACTCTCTTACATGAAACCACACGAGCCAAATAAAAATCTCATTCGTTTAAATAAAGTAACTCGGGATGCTCTCGGGTGAAGTCTTTTTGAATCAACGGTTCCCTCGGGCTTCAGCTGCTTTTCAGCCTCTTCGCCTCGACATCGTGTGACGTCGCCTCCTGCTGGTCTCTTTTGGCGCGTCGACTCGCGTCGGTCGTCTTCTGCTCGCTGGTTCCTCTCGGATGTCTCAGCTCCCTCCTCTCTCTTCTCTCCTCCATCTCACCGATCTCCTCGGCGAAAAGGGTTTTAAGTGCTGGAATGAGCCTGGGGAGGATTTTAAAGTGCCCGAAGCGAATCTGCGCAAAGAGGAAATGGAGAAAATGGTCAAGTGACTCGACCGGGTCTGAAAACCTGAAGGAGCGAAGCTCACAAATAACTTTTCTCATTTTCTTTTCAGCTTTACACCAAAATATTCAGTGTTTTCTCCAATTCAGTGCGTTTCCGATGACCTCTACTTGTCAGTGATGACAACTTTTAAAAACTTTTCTGTTTGGGAACCGTTCCCTCATATTTGGCTCTGCTGTGTAATGATGTAGAATTTTAGATCTCCTCGTGTCTGTTGTTAAATCTTGCTTTATTACCATTTTATTTGCCATGTAAAGCACTTTGAATGGCCTCGTTTTTGTAGCCTCAGACTTAGTTTGTTCTTGTACCAAGTGACTCCGGTCCCTTAAGACTCACTCTATCAATGTTTAGAGCAAGTAAATTCTAAAATCTAATCAGTTCATCCTTGAGTCCAAGTGAATGTTTGTGCCGTGTTCACAAGACAAACCCGAAAACATAATGCGTCCGGCCGCGGCATAACAAAGTATGCAAGGACGCAAAAAGTAGAAATGCCTTAAAATTGTACTTTACATTCCATTACTGGTTATTCTTAATTTTGACACTACGATTTTCATTTTTGCTGTAAATGTAGGATTAAGGGTGTTACTTACTCTCATGTGGTCGAATGATATCCCGACTCGGTCAGTGAAGTCCTCCCTGAAAAGGGGGATCTTGGCGTAGCGCTGGCTGAAGTGGTTCAGCATGATGAAGTCGGCGTTCATCCTCATGCCGATGCCGATGGCCTGGGAGGTCGTGCTGTCAGAAAGCATGAAGCATAAAGTCAGAGATTTACCGCTTTCCGAGGGAAACGTTCAACAGGAACATTGTTTTCTGAGGACATAAAAAGGTGCAAAAATCGACGCCAATATCTGCAGAGATGTACGATGCACTGAAAAATACCTGCCACCTCAAACAGCCAATAAGGTTGGCTGATTTAACTGCTGAAGTTTTTTCATCCCTTTTTATTTATGTATTTTATTTCACTCACCTGTGCCTTTTCTCCACAGCTTCCTCCTCCAGCCCGTCCTCCAGCGTGGCCTCGTGGATGAGTAAGGTCGCATTCTTTCCTGGAAATAAAATTTAAAAAAAAAAAAATCAGAATCACAGACTTCGAGCCCTTTCTCGTCCCACTGGAAATCAATCACGTAGTCGGCGTGATCGAGAATGGGCACGCCCCGTTTGTCTGGCGAGCTGATCCATCGATAGCGAACAGTCGTGGGACACACTCGCCGTCTCTGCGAGGCTTTTCTTGGACAGAATCCAGTCAAGCAATTTAAGAAGAGTCAATGAAGTGGGATCCCGGAGGAGCCGTTCGAAAAGCCTCCCAGCTACCAGAGTGATCGAAAGCATTAAGAAACATCGGATAAATTATTCAGAACGAACCCGAGACGACCTGATACGAATCTCTGTAATATTGAGAGCTCACTTTGCTGTTACCGACAGTGTGTGTGTGTGTGTGTGTGTGTGTGTGTGTGTGTGTGTCGGTACACTTCAGTGAAATGTGGACTTTAATCGGTGATGCTAACCGACGTGTACGAAGGCGTCGCAGGGCATGGTGTCCCCAGAAAAGGCCAGTTTCCAGCCGGACTGGTGCGTGAAGCTGCAGGCGAAGGCGTTCTTACAGTGATGCACCACACACGTCTGGAACTGAGACACACACAAACAAAACGATGAGTAACTGTGAAGCTTTTCAAATTAAATGACGTTAAAGACGGCTGCAGACCTTCTCCAGATCGTTCTTCTTCAGCAGCGCTTGGATGAACGACTTCGTCCTCGGCTTCGGCATCTCGGCGCCATCGTGCAGAGATCTGTTGGGGATGAAGCTGAAACACAGAGCAGATGATGGTAAACCACAGAAGAAATGTACGGCCTCTTATCTGCCGATGAGGGCGCTTCGGTTGAAGTGGTTTTCTTATTTTGCCCAGTCAATGTGTCCACTTTGAAAAGCTTTATATGTCACAATAAGAGTAAGTATAATAAAGTTAATTCCACGACAGGAGAGACTTTATTCTCTGCACGTGCATCCGTACTTAGTTTGTCTCTCAGGTAATCCAAAAGTAAATATTTAAAAACTAAACACACACATCTAGAATTAATAAGATACAGGTGAAGTTGTCTCTGTGTGCACATACTGGATTTGGTCGAGGATCTCCTCACAGTAATCGTGATACTGGTTGAGCCAGCTCAGGATCTGGGCCGGAGCCACCAGGTAGACGGGGCTGAACGTCTTTCCCAACGCCGACTAAAACGCATGAAGGAATTATTTACACGTTACTTTCAGACATTAAACGACCAAAGGAAACCATTGGTGTGATTTCTGCCTTGTGTTTTACACACCAGGGCTCTTTTCCTCTGATACAGCAGCATGAGCAGCCCCTGAAACACACAGGGGGGAACATCAGGGAGCCATTTCAGATATTTAAAGCAGAACGTGGTGATCACGTGCAGCTGCTGCTCACCGTGTGGTGGTCGGCGTGCATGTGGGAGATGAAGACCGTTGAGATCTTGGACAGAACGTCGTCCAGCGCATCTCCGTAGTGTCTGCAGAGCTGACCGAAGGTTCCCTCGCCACAGTCCAACGCCACCGACTGACTCGGGCTAATTTTTCAGCAAGAAAGACACATTTGGTCAGAAAAGGATTTATTATAATTTATTAAGGGTCAGTGTTTCGCTGGAGTCCATCCACAGTTCAGACCTTATTTTAAATTCTAATTAAGTTACCAAAGTTTCACATAATATAACAAATGCTGCAGCAGAATGAGTCGGGTTTGTTGGCCCCTCCTCCCTGCTTCCTCTTCCTCACTTTGCACATCCTCGACTCCTTTCCTTACCTCCTTCTCCTCCTAATGTAATACAGTTCTACAGCACAGACTACGCCCTCCGTGTGATGGACTGCAGCCATAAAAAGCATCTTGATATTAAATTCAGCTTCAGCTTGAGCAGAAAAATCAATACAAAATACAATATTTAAAATGGAAAAACAAAAGTTTAAGAAAACATTATTTTACAGCTGATTTTTTTTTGCCACATTCAGACTTTTTATTTCCTTCCTGCTACAACAAGAACACTGTTCACTGCACTTTACTGTAAACTGAATTCTCCCTTCAGCTGCCTGTTTTCCATCATTAAATCTATATTGTGTTATTTTCCGCTGCATGTGTTCACCAGAGTGATGATAGATGGCAGAAGAAAACTACAGGACGAGTTCACTTTTCATTGAGCTTTAAGGGAACTAAACACACTTGAAGTGAGTTTGTTTGGAAACCTCAGATCCGTACCTGATATTAACTAGAGTGCTGCTCACGTTCCGAATCTTATTTGGAAGAGCTGATCCCGTTCCCAGGAAAACCACCTCTGGGTATTTTCCTCCTCGTCCTGCTGCAGAAAACATATTGATATAATCACAGCAGTAACGCGTCACTGAAGGACCTGCGATAGATTTTCTTCTGTTGTGGAGAACTCACCAGAAAGCTCTGCAGCGTCGGTGGAATAAATCTTCCTGCACTCGTCCACCTCTTCCAGGAAGTTTGGCACCTCAGAAGCTTCTTTCACAAAGTCGTCGGTGTTGCAGGCGGGGATGGCATCTCTAACGAGACAAACACAGAGTCAGGAAGACACACACACACACACACACACACACACACACACACACACACACACACACACACACACACAGTTTGTCTCATCTGACCTCGACACACTTGACTGAAACAGTGAAGAAAAACACTTGTAAGAAAGCGGAGTGTAATGGTCCATTCTGGATTGTTTTCTGTGACGGGGGCCGCTCGTAGCTGCAGAGTAATGTTGGTTAAATTGGGGGGTTGAAGGACAAACTAACCTCTGCCACTCCATTACTGGTCTGAGCTGGAACTTGAGGAGACACTCGGCTCTGACGTTTGGGACGTGAAGGGCAGCCTGAGGCTCCTGGGGGGGAAAAACACACACAAATAAAACATGTTTTTGATGTTTTCTAATAACTGCTCTTCTTCTGCGACACTTGATTGATCACTTTGTGAACTTTGCTTTTGAAGCAAAGTGGAAAGATGTTCGCTGACAGCAAATTCAGCCAATTCTGTAACTGTGTTCTGTCAGTTTCCGCCCATGTCTGTCCACATTCGTACAATATGTTGTGAAGACGTAGAAGGATCTTAATGAAAAGGTAGAATTCTAAAACTTCACACACGTGTTGAACCTTTCTGTTCCCGAGTTCCGGTGTTGAATAATGGCCAGAAAACATGATGATGTCACAGTGAAGTCGACCTTTTTGCATAGAAAACGTCATCACCTCAAGTTTTGTCATCATGATTGTATGAATTCTCGACCTTTGACCACCAAACTCGAATCAGTTCATCGTTGAGTCAAAGTGGACCTTTGTTTCAAATTTGAAGAAATTCCCTCAAGACGTTCCCGAGACATTACATTGACATTCACGCGTGTTAACTAAGCAGAGAAAAAGTCTTCTATAATCTACTGAAGATCAATAATCCAGCGCACACCAGGATACGATCGGAAGTAATTGTTTTAAGAGTTTACATAAAAAACTAGGGATGCACGATATTTATCGGACCGCTAATGGGAAATTTTGTTTTTATCAGTTATCGGCCGATTATGAAATGATCAGTAACGTGAAGGAAGGTGCAGAGGATTTACATCCTCTAGAGGCCGATGAGGACTCTCAGATTACATCTCAGCCTCAGCGTTACCTTTGTTCTGAAGTTCTTGAGTTCTGGAAAGATCTCTGGGTGGATCATGTTCAGCTGGGTTTGGATCTTGTGGCTCCGGATGTTGTGGACCGTACTGACGTGTTCGTTGAGGATCAGGTGTTCCGTCGTGGACGGAAACCTGCAGAAACCAGACTGAACGTTAAAATAAGCAGGTTTCCTTTAAGAGTCCGATTAGAAAAGTGGGAGAATGCAAACCTCTCCATCCACTTCTGGTATTGATCCGTTTTCAGAACAGACTCCGGAGTCATGTGGACCACCAACACAGCGGGGTCCTCCGTCCCTCCTGTTTGGTACCTAGACGAGACAACGGAATAAATTTAAACACCGTTTCTTCCACTCAGGTTAAATCAGATGAAGATGATCAAACCGCTACCTCCTCAGCTGCCGATTGGTGCAAACCGCCTCCACAAACTCCTCCGACGGACACTCGACGATGATGAAGACCGGTCCCGGGTCAGTGGGAGTACAAACCTGCTCCGGTCGAATCTGCGGCACAACACAAACAGTGTCAGCATGTACAGCCGAGGGCCGCAGCCTAATGAGAGAGCGTCTTAATACGGCACCTCTTTGCCTTCATACGTGACACTTCTGCCGTCCTTCAGAGCTGCGATGAGCGGCCCGATCGCCGCCGTGCCTCTGTGGCGACAAACAGGGTGCATGTTAGTTTCTGAACTGTTACTGCAAAACATTTAAAATGCTGAAACCAGCTCATTTTTTTAATATATTATAAAGATGGCCGACATGCGAACTCCCCAAAAGTGAAGCCAAAACATCTGGATGGCCCCCTGGTGGCTGGCTGCAGTATAGCTCATAAACCCCTCCCC
>JBBPCS010001153.1:0-15607 GCA_037974645.1 Hollardia meadi | reverse complement strand
TCAGACCTAGGTTTTAGTCTGGATTCAGACCTAGGTTTTAGTCTGGATTCAGACCTAGGTTTTAGTCTGGATTCAGATCTAGGTTTTAGTCTGGATTCAGATCTAGGCTTTAGTCTGGATTCAGATCTAGGCTTTAGTCTGGATTCAGATCTAGGCTTTAGTCTGGATTCAGACCTGGCCTAGTTGCACTCTCCTCTGAAAAATAGAAACTTTTAAAACTTGATATTTTTTGAACAGTGCAGAATGACATTATTTAACAACTGTACTGAGGTTGTCAGGATACCATAACTCTAAATTTTGATACAATACTTGAATAAAAAACATACTTGATATTTCTTTCAATAACATCCAAACAGAAAAAATAGGTCACGGTCACACTGTACCGATACAGACAAACAACTGAACACAAACATATTTGTAATAATGTTATTATCTGTTCATCCTTGGGTTGAAAATCTGATTGGAAATCAGTTTTTTATAGCTTTCGATACTATCAAAGCAGATTTTTTTTATTTTTATTCTGTCAACCTTAAACGGTACAGTAACAAGAATGAACCTCCAGGCACGCTAGCATGGTGTGTGCTAGCATGTGAGGCTGTATGTAGCAAAGCAGAGTAGTGCTTTGAGCTAAATGCTAACATTCTTCTGTCCACATGTAGATGTGTTCTTCAGTTTCTCCTGATGAAAAGTACAGCACGTTGCATCATCACTGTCGCTGTGTGAATGGGTGAATGTGTGAACGACAGGCCAGTTGTAAAGTGTTATAATGCTAGTTTAGCAGATGTCTCCCATAGTTACCATCTTGTTTTAGTGTATTAGCATGCTGACTCTTTCTTATAAGCGCTAAACACGAGCTATACCTGATGCTGAGCTGAAGATGGCGCTAGATGAAAAGTCAGAGGAATCACAAAGTTATTACAATTCATCCCGAGTGGAACATGAATTTATGCAGCACATTTCATGTCAAGCTATCCAACAGTTGTCCACACATCCCATTAAGAACCACAAATGTCAAGCTGCTTGTGTTGCTCGAGGTAAAGTCAGGGGATCACCACGTCGTTAGGATTCATCCTCTGGGGACCACAAATGTCCTAAATGTCACAGCAATCCAAGCAGCAGCTGCTGAGTCACCAGGAGTGTTGGTTGTTAGCTGCAGCCATCTTTACGCAGACGACAACAGAAACCACGTCTGTTCACAAGGCTGATCGTTAAATACAGCGAGCATTAAACCTCTCGTTCAGAGTCATGAGCACTGCTGCTCCAAGCTCGTTCACCCACTGCGGGTTTTTAAATAATCAATGCTGATCACTTTTAGAATCCATTTTGGGAGATGACGGATCAAAACATGTTTGTTTTTTTGTCACATTTATCAGAAAATTCCGACTGTCATTGAGAATTATTTTAAACTTTTGTTTTCTTATTCAACTGCTGTTTAGTAAAGTGTAATTGAATCCCGACAGTAAAGGTTTAGATTGCAGCGAATGCCTCAAACAAATACCGTAACCAGCATATGATGCTCTGGAGGTTTTGTCGAGAGGCCTGCTGGGCTTCTCTTTCAGCAGCACTCTGAAGTTTTCCAGCACAGAAAACGGTGTCGGCTAATCGTTGAAGTGTTTATGTTGAGAGACGAGTGCTACAACCACAACACGGGGAGGAGAGGTGTTCAGTGTAGGCCGAGTTCGGAGATTGTGGGATGTTTCCTGTCTTACATCACTATCAGTGTTTAATGCTTGATCCTGTGACTGGTTTAACTGTGTTCTGCTGGTGTCATGATTAGGTTTTATGAAACAGGCAGTACACATGTCTCTCACAGAAGTGCAGGTGTGGAATTCAGCTGGAAAATGTTTAGATTTGTAGTCAATGACTGCTGATTTTCTATGTATTTTAAATGAAATCTTCTGTGTGGAAGAACACACCTTCAGGATGATGAACTAAATGAATCTGATGGTCATGATGTCACAAGTGTTTCATGATTAAACCTGTAAACATTTTATTAGTGATGTAGTTGTATCGTCAGTCATGAAGAAGTCAGTGTCACCTAAATGTTTATGGCCACTCTCACTTTGTTAATTAAAACAGACTGTAAAATTTATTACTGCTGTAAGAGGAATATTATCGCACGGTCATTTTTTAAAATAGTCCCTCATATTAAATGACATTTTCACAGTCTTAAGATTTATAACCCTTCAACCTGCACAAAGAACAACTGCTTCATAGCTGCACATTGCAGAGATCAGTGTGTGAATATGAACTTTAAAATAAACACGTTTTGTCTTATTTTGCTTCTTCAGTGTGTAAAACTTGCCAGAGATTAACCTCTGCCCCCCGTCAGTAGCTGTAATGGACTCGGTAATATGGGGGTGTCCATTGATTTACTTGTATCTTGCCAACAGAAATCACGTGGTTATATCTTTGTAAGCCAGTAGTAGACTGCAGTCTTGTAGATGCTGCTGCTGCTGGGCAGGTCTGGACCTTGGCAGCAGATTCTCCAGTGATGTCTGTGATGCTCGTGTCAGTTATTTCTGTGCCTGCCTGGTTTCTGTCAGTCCCACCTCATCCTCCTCTGTGCTGCTGGAGATGCTTTTTATTTTACTGGGTCACGCTGAAACCACAGGTGGGGATGGGGGCTGCCTGCCTGGCAACAGCTGTGATGTAATGAGCAAAATGATGCTTCATGCATCAGCGCGTACGACCTCGAGGTCAGACGCCGGCTTGTAGCTGTAGCCACTCAACATATACTCTCCGAACAATAAACAGCGTGTGGGAGACGAGGCGGGGGTTCAGCCAGTGATAAGTTAATGAGAAAGCTGCATTATGCAAGCTAGAGGTGCACCTCTATGTTAAACAGGTGTCTATGGTGCATCACACTGTTGCTTCTTTCAGTAATCTACATTGGCTCAACCCTCCAGCCGAACTCTAAAAGCAACTTAAAAGCATCGCTGTCACCACTGAAAGGGAAATGTGTCCAACACACTCGGAGCACAAAAGAATTATGGGTATAATAGGAGGTCTAAAAGATGTGTAATAATTGTCATTACAGTCATTTTCTTGGCACACTGGTGGCGTTCGGGTCACGGTTAACCTGGAAAACCTCTCTGGATTTTTATGCACCTTCATTTAATCAAACAAGGAGACGATTCTGGATGTTTTCCAGCCTGAGTGGGCCTGAGGGACGGAGTGACGAGACGGAGATGGACTGAGAGAATCAAATGAGAGAGATGTTTGTGATGTGTTGTGGGTGTGTGGGCGGGAGGTGGAAGTAGACGGCTGTGAAACCCGAACAAGAGATGGAGCCGAACCAACTGTGTCGCTGCCTCCTGCTCACTGGGCCTCCATCAGGAGGGAATTCACTGGTAGCAGTGGCCTGCTAGGAATCCAGCAGGGTGTGTGTGTGTGTAGTAGTCAGATAATATTCCATTTCTTTACCCCCTGGACAGTTCTAGGACTGAGCTAGCATGCTGGCGGCCCCTCCTCCTAGTTACAGACAGGAAGAGTGTGCAGTTTGTGCTGCATTCACATGTTTGGAGGGGAAATGAAAGAAACCGCAGCAGTGGCCATGTGGACACAGGTAAAGAGAAATGGAGAAGAAATGTTTTTAGTTTTGTTTTGAGGAAGCTTCCTGCATCTTTTCCTGGTTTTAGTTTTGCAGAGCAGCACAAAGTGTCCCACACATGTTTGTGGGACTGATCATAGTTAGCATGCATGATGGCTCTACAAGTTTATATGATCCTGGACCTCTCTGCATGCCTCGATCAGGACA
This sequence comes from Hollardia meadi, assembly GCA_037974645.1. Taxonomy (NCBI): domain Eukaryota; kingdom Metazoa; phylum Chordata; class Actinopteri; order Tetraodontiformes; family Triacanthodidae; genus Hollardia; species Hollardia meadi. The sequence continues at coordinate 11,847 of JBBPCS010001153.1, read as the reverse complement.
GTGAGCTCTGAAGGAGCCGCAGATGATCTGTTATCTCTTTGATTTACTGTAAAACTGTGAGGATCATTCACAGTTCCTCGTTATGGCTAACCTTTGAAATGTAAGAGATCTATTGATCTGTTTATGACTCCAACAAGATTGAAACCTAAAATTTCAAATAATTATTTCTGAGCATTGTGGAAATATTGAACATTGCTGGACTGTAAATGTCCAAATCTTCAGATCTACCGTAACCCTTTATGTATGAAAAAGAGTGATAATTAATATAGTGCACGATGCAGTCTGGTGTATTTTATCAATGTGTAGACAGAAAATTGTACAGCTTAAATTGTGTGTAAATCCACATGATTATTAGACAGACGACACATTCACGTCTATTTATCATAAAGATATTGTCGGGTCGTCAGTAATCAAACAAGTATTTAATTGAAAATGATGATTTTCATTAGGAGTTACCAGAGATCAATACACAAATATATTCGATTTACAGTAGTGTGAGAATGGCATCAATTACACAGTGAAGCTGTGTTTGGTATTCTTTCATTGATTAATGAGCCGATAAAGCATCGATAGTTGTTTAGCAGTAATTAACAATGAGACTCTTAATTGTTTTGTTAAGTTAATGCTGCTGGTTTCTACTGAAACCATCATCAGGGAGCTCTGTGGACTCTATGGACTCGGTACCAGCGGGCCCAGAATCAGCACTGGTGCTGTTTTCACCTGCGTCTGAGCAGCGAACAAACCAGAACCGCTACAACTCAGTGATGTGAGTTCATCAATCAAGCAATCAGCCATTTAGTTCTTGGCAGAGGTGTGTGTGTGTGTGTGTGTGCGTGTGTGTGTGCGTGTGTGCGTGTGCGTGTGCGTGTGTGTGTGCGTACATTTTGTGGCCTCTGCATTTGAATTTGAGGCTCGCTGGTCTTCAGCTGTTCACACGTGCAGTTTTGTGTCATTTTGCCAAGAAGGGAAGAGTCATTTGGGTTTTATTGTATTTGTTTTGGATAATTAATGTTTGAACTCATTTTTCTGCTTTTTACACCTGAAAAGGTCACATGCAGCCACAGTGTCCAAAATAACTTCCGTTGAGAGTGTTTACACACGCACACACGCACACACACGCACACGCACACTGAATGGGAATGACCTTGCTGTGTTTCCCCACACTGCAGCGGGAACACTCCTCCCTCGCTGCACTTCAAACACATTTCATGTGGGAAAAAAAGCCTTTAAATAGACGTGACCTTTGACTGGGAGAACACCCACTCACTCACCAAACCGTTTGGAAACGCTGTCTGCTACACATGTGATAAAACGCTGTGGCAAACATACAAAGACAAACTCCTGCGCAGTCAGAAAGAGGTGTTGCTTATTGGTGATCAGCCCGTCATCAATAAGAACAAATGCTTTTGAACTTCAGTAAATCACGTTAGCTTCAGCCTGGGAAGAGTGGGATAATAACTGAAGACTAAACAAGCAGCTGATGAGCCTGCTGTGTACTGTCTCACATAATGTCCTTTATTCAGTTAGCTTCCTCTAACGAGTGTTTGCTGTCATCAAGAGCTTTCACTGGCTTTCATCTTACATGCTGTTCAAGTCAAGTCCACATCCTGATTGGGTCAAGAAGCAGCTGTGACTGACTGGTTCCCAGTTTAGCCGGTCTGGTCTGATGAACTCCAGGATAGCGGGTTAGCTCAGCTCCACGGGGTGCTGCCTCCTTATGATGTGTTGTGATGTATTAGAGTTGAGAGTTGTGCACACAGTGCTGCTTTCATCAGTGACCAGCTGGTGCAGGTTATGCTGTCTGACGTTTTGTTACAGGCTACGATACTTTAGTACGAAGCCTCTCCGACGTTCTGTTCCGTTTGTCCCTCCTGTGGATGCACTGATGGTCGTGCCCCCTCTCCTGTTTAACGCAGGCCTGCCTGTGCTGTGGTTTTAAGCTTAAGTTCAAGCCTGTAAGATGTCATCCGGTATCATGTTAGTTCTGATCGTTTGAGGCTATCATCCCCAACACTGTTGTGAAAACCAAACTGCAGGTGAAAAAAAATCCAAAAGTCCACTTGTGTCGTTTGGGCGACTTAATAAGTAATCCTGCTGTTGAAGAAAGTCAACAAACCAGCGAGAGAGGAACAGAAGAAGGCGAGGCACGCCGGTGTGTGACTGAGGAGAAAATCAAGGCGAGAGGATGAAGGTAGTTTCAGAGTAAACACTTAAATAAGGTGGAGAATTAAGACCAATTGAAATGATCAAATAATCTATAGAAACAGAGTAATTCACATATTCTTTCATATATTTACAATAGACAAACACAACCTGCACGCAATGAAATCTGAGTTTACGTTGCACTATTGAGTAAAGTATTGAGCGTCCATCGAGTATTGAATGAGTTGAAGAATCATTTCAGACAGCCTTTAATATCAGCACAGTTACAATTACACCTGAGGTTATCTAAAGGTAAAGATGGCTGTCAGCCAATCATGACTCAGTTTGAACAAGCGACAGTAAATCCTGAAGACAAACCCAGTGACAGTTTGTTGTCTGACTATAAAGCTCAGTTTCACAAAAAAAGCTATATATATATATATATATATATATTGCATATAATATATCTATATTGCATATAATATATCTATATCTAAAGGATGAAATTAGTTTGAAATGAATTTTCAGTCGTTCACCAGCAGTTTGTTTCCCTGTAACTTGGACAAACAGCACGTGACACAGCAGGTGTATGTATGCCACGAGTTCATGCGTGGTATGTGTGGTCATGTGTGCATGAGAGGTGACACGCGAGTCTCGTCATGGGCGGCGCCGTGTTTGCGTAACCCCGGAGGTTTTCCAGCTGTCCTTCATAAATGCCATGTGGATATCGACGGGGCAAAAAGTCAAACGCAGAGGCTCAAAACATTCCGGCTGACAGCAGTTGAGCCTCAGGACGGTCCAGTAGGAGATCTGTGAACGCCATGGCTGCCGTCAGAGTGAAACACAAATGTTGCTTCAGCTGCAGTTACTCTCATCAATCCACCACCAAAGAAATGAAAGTGCTTAACTGGCGTGAAAGGCAGAGCGGTGCTTTTCCTCACATGACATGAAACATGAAATCCACGCTTTGACCGAGGGGCAGCCGAGATTCATTGCGACGCGTTGATGCACTTTCTGCAAATGTTTTGCAGGAAGAAAATCTAATTTTTACCTTTGAACGCATCGATCTGATGCACTTTGAGAACAAGATTAAGAGGCTAGATCATCAATAACATGAACATAAATAAGAAATTGTAGAAAATATGAAATGTAACACTGAGCTTTGGCTCTGCTGCCTGTTAGTGTAGCTGTATAATGTCTGTGAAAACATAAGCCTTTTGTCCATAATCAATATCAATCCATTACTTTCCATCTTGTAACTAAACCTCGACTGAGAGACTAGACAGAGACTAGAAAAGCCTCAGGCAGCTACGTGATCAATACAACAGAACACTAACTGGTGTTTCTGAACAGCGCAACCTAACAATAGTCAATAATTGGCTTTTTTATTATCGAGCAATCGCTCAATTGATCTGCTTTCACACACAGCAGTGAACCTTACTGAGATATTACTCCCTGCAGTGCTGTCTGCTGTAGACCTGCAACTAATGTGATTATTGATTCATCTGCCAATTATTGTCACGATGAATCAATCAATCATTTAGTCTATAAACAGTCAAAAGAATGCTCATCACAGTTTCTCAAAGTGACGTCTTCAAGTTGCTTCTTTTGTCCAAAAGCCCAAAACTCTTCATCTTTTGTCAGAAAACCTTTTAAGAAGCTGGACTGTTTGACATTTATCCTTCGATCGACTGATCAATTAATCATCTAATCGTTGCAGCTATAATCTGATGTTAAGAAATGCAGAAAATGTCCATGTCTTGGAGTTCAGCCTACGTTATAGAGAGAGGCAGGGTTTTCTGTAATGTAGTGTTTCTCAAAGTTCAGAATTTAAAACGTATTGACACAAAACTATTAATTACTAGAACTGATCAGTAGTGTTTGCAGCGCGTGCTGTGCCTCCGCTGACCTAAACAGTCCATATTCTGAAGGTGTCACTGAAAGCTGCATGTATAGCATGAATGTTTGGATGAGTGGATACAGTTCGGCAAATGCACTATGCTTTTAGCTGACGCTGCGTTCGGGTGCCACAGTGAGCTGCGGTAAAAATAATGTGAGATGTAATAAAAGGGGAACACAACGAAAGGCCGACCTACATTTGGTTGTACAGTTCACAATGCTAACATGTTAGCTTTGTACATTTTAAGAGTTTCTCAGAGCTTATTGAGCTGAAAACAGACAATGAGCTTCATAGAGCTGATGGAAAGAGTGCGGTGTCGGGCGACAACACTCCTCAGGTTCCACATTACATGAAGTCATTCGAGCCATTGTTTGTAGAAGAATATTGATTCTTGCAGCTCCTCTTTTACGGTTACCGCCTCTTCCAATTCTACTTCCCATCTGATCAATTTCTCTCGACACAAACACAAACATGGGACTTTTTCCATTCATGTTTGAGACCCTGGTGGTTTAATGTTATCTAACTCCGCCGAAGCTGCACTGGACACATTCCCTGTGTGAATAAGACAAAAACAAAATGCTCCGAACAGCAAATGGACCCAGAGGTGTCAGGTACACCGTGAGCAGTCTTTTTATTACACCGTTAGCAGGGTGCTACATAAAGCTTTTAGTGCTTCAACATTTCTCCTTTACAGCCCAGGTCATTGGTGCCTCAGCTCTCTTTCGTCTATTATATCTTGCACTATTTTGAACCTCGCTGCACATTCGTATTGTGTCAGAGGAGAAGTGTTCCACATATCGGCACAGAAACAATCAAGCCTTTGTTTGAACGCACACAATCAATAATCAAAGTTACTGCCAGGCTCACTGAGAGGATTTGTGGTGTCCTCAGCAGCCATTAATACCTCTCACCATTTAATAGTCTGAATTAATGGATGTAACATATTGCATTAAATTTCACAAGCGTGCTATGAATTCTGCATGCATCTATTACTTCTTACACATCTGTGTGAAAGACATAATTAATATTATGTTTTTTTTAAACTTTGTGTGTAATGTGTCCATTTGTTGTCTGACGTCGCAGCATTTTGTTTTGACAGCATTCATTAAGACGAAGGTGTGAGCATTCATCGCGTCACACATTCACACTTGTAGATGATCGCTGCTCGCTGGTTAGCGCTGCTTTAAGTCGTAAGCGTTCACATGAGCATAATAAACCATTTAATAATGAATCGTTGGTGTTTAATGGTCTTTTAATCCTGTTAGCATCATTTCCTGCCAATGGAATTTAAATTTATTAATGTAATCCTTCGATTCCACGATCCACCAAAGACCCCTTCTATACATATTCTGAACTTTTCATATAAATAAATTCCTTTTGACATATTGAAAACTGTAGTCGGGACGGGGGGGGGCAACAAAAGACGGAAAGTATTGGAATGCTCCTGAAACAGCTGTTTGGAACCTTCCACAGGCAAACAGGTTGCTTGGTAACAGGTGATGATTGGCAGGCTCAGGATGGGCGGAGCTTGTCAGACACATGATTGTATGATGGATGTTACTACATGTGCTCAGGAACACTTTGTAAAACTGTTGTCAGTAAACAGATTGTTTGCTAATGATTTTTATTTGTTTTACGCAGCGTCTGAGGTTTTTGGATTCAGGGTTGATGCATGACATCACCTGCATGACATCACCTGCATGACATCACTTGTTTATCAGTAAAACAGAGCTGTCACGCTGCAGCTGCTGTTCATCATCTGTGCTGAGAGTGTCTCGGTCATAACTCAATATCGGACAATCTGTTTTCCTTTTCCTGCTACAATTGATCGATTGATCGATTCCATCCTACTCAGACTATTATTAATTCTTCGTGCACCTCTGACTGCGCTGCAGATGCGTTGCTATCGAGAGCACTGTGTGTTTAATGTCCTGTAAGACTGGCAACATGGCCACCATCTCCAGCACTGTGCTGCTCTCCTCCCTCGTGAAAGATTTTTGATGTCCTGCTGTTCATTCATGTGTAAATGTGAGGACTGTCCCCTCTGGGCCACAGAATGTGATTCGTCAGGGTTTATAAAAAGTATAAGTTCTTTGCAGTTCCCTCAGGATGTTCTTTTTTTTTTTTTTTTACTTGGTGCCTGACAGACGAACACATCGCCTGCAGTAATTGAGAATGTTGACATTCGGCAGCCAGAAACAAAAATGAATGAAACCAGTCGGTGAGTCACTTCCTGCTGTTTTTCTGATTGGTGCGCTTTCCATGAAGATTCAGATATTGATATTAATAATCATGCAGGAAACCATCATGACTGAATTTGGAATCCAGTGCCAAAGTGTTGATATCCAGGTCTTATTTATACTTTTATGTCCTCGAGATGCAAAGTGGTTAAAGATGGTTAAAAGTTCATGGGGCCTAACGAGAGGTATGCTGGGTGTGAGCGTATCACACTCACATCACCTCCTCCTGGGCTTCACAGTCACTTACTGGAACTCAAAATGGGACAAAAACCAAGCAGAGGTTTCCGCTCAGTGCAATAAACATGTTAGTGCTACTGTTATTAGTAACAGCGATGCTAAGAGTGTAGTGGTGGAAGTGGCCCCACTGACAGGAGGGAACAGACATCAGTGTGAGCTGAACTACACACAGTGCATTAGGTGGGACCAGGTGTGTGTAGCTGCCGTGCTGTGAGCTCATAATGGCAGTGAAAGTCCCGGCTGCCGTGTCTCTGGGTCTCCTTTCACTCCTGGAGGACGTGATCTTCTGCTTCATCGAGCAGGAATCTGTACAGCAAGAGTAACGTGAGCTGCCAGTGAATGGAGCTCAGTGTTACTACGCTGTGATTGTTGTTAGAGATGAGAAGAGGTTTCTGAACCTACACACACACACACCCTGTTGTTTACTCTGTTTTCTGTCTGTACCTGACGGGGGCCCGGTCCTGCACTATCCAGCGTTTTGTGCTGAGTCCAACATTTTGGTCCACGGGCTGCGCAGGATGGGTGGGGTGGAGTGAACGGGTTGGGTGGGGTGGGCGTCCTGCAGCCACATTCTACACAGGGCTGGGAAAGTGAGGGGACGAAGGCCCGTCAGGGTGGGGATTCTAAGCCCGACACTCCTCTGCGGAATGATCGGCTCGTGTCGTTGTACTTGTGGACTCAGTAGGGTTGAAAATCCTGGGCAATGCCCTCGCAGTGTTTACAGCCCCGCTGAGGTTGCTAATTTTGTCTCCTCTCTGTCCCTTCAGTCATAACCAGAGGACCACGGCGTTCCGCCATCCTGTGACGGGACAGATTTCTGCAGAGAACGTGGATTTCATCCTGCAACAACAGTGAGTTATTGAGGTTTTCATTCTTCTCTGCAGCCCCATCCACACCAGTAATAAAAGGAGTCTTATTAGTTGAAATAAAAAGTGATTTGATGTTGGATACTTGGGGCCATATTGACTTTTCTCTAGCTGTTTTGAGATGAAGTTGACCAGCTAAAATGTTTTCGTCTGTGTGGTGAATACCAAGCTGTTTCTTTCATCGCTGTCTTTAATGTGATGAAATAAAACGAATGTGAAAGCTTTACAGAAAATCCTTCTCTGCTCTCGTAGTTATGCCCGTTTAAAGGTTTGTGGCGTGATTTATAATGTCCTTGACCTTTTATTTGACGGCGACCTTTGAAAGCACTTATTGTTTGAACATTTCTTTTTCTTAATTTCAGCTGGTTTTACTTCTTTTATTGAGTTGGTTTAGGAAGCAGATTTCAAGAGAGGTTCAGCATCTTTTCAAGTGAGGCCTTTATTTTACCAGGACTGCTTTTAAAGGAAGAAGTAAATGTTGGTGGATCAAAGATGTGCAGTGCTGTCGGACTGTTCCGCTGTCTGGTGATGCTATAGCCGGAGTCAGTAAAGTCATGTCTGTCTCTTTTACTGTTTGGACCATTTTAGAAAGTTTCACAAAAGTAATAAAATATATTTATGGTGATGTCAACACAGAAAGTCCAGAAAGCCAATTCTCCTGGCCAAGAAGTATTCCCTGTAGCTGCTCTGTAGTCTGTTGCTACGGCAGCGGATACTTCTGTATCGCTTGCCATACAGCTGCAGGGTTGAACAGGCTGACCGGGGCGGGTGTTTTCTTTCCTTTGAGCTCTGCACAGGCACCTCAGATACTATAAAACCTTTGAAACACAACCTAACATCAGTTAAATGCTCTTAGCACACTGATGTTTACCTTCATTTGCCAGCCCCTGACGCTTCATGGCTTTACGACCTGCGGAGTGCAATAAACAGTTCAGAGTTCTTACTGACGGCTGTTTCGGAGGCAGTTTGTGTTGCACTCTCTGGTTTTGTGCGAGCAAAGATCTCCTGCTGTCAGTGACTGAACCCGACACCAGACTTTCACCTCAACAGAGAGACTCGCTAAGGTCTCACTTACAAGAGACGGGATTCTCTCTTGTCTGGCTGCCCCACGTTGTGATGAAGGTCTCAAAGACAGGTGCAGTTTTCAACTATAGAAAAATCCACTTTTACTACAATTTGAAAACCTAAAGAAAAAGAAAAAACCCTCAAACAGCGCGTTGCTTCATGTGGAGAGCTTTTTTAGGAACTTCTGCACAGGGGGGTTGATTTATTTGGGGGTGTCTACATTAGCTTGTATATAACTGAAAATGTAAATATATATATGTTTGGTGGTGTTCCCCTGTTTTAGTTGTATATTCCATCCCTACTTCCACTTCTTGTAGCTATTTAAATCTACCTGCGTTTATCCCGGGAGGTGAAGTCAGCTCGCAGAACACATTTGGTCGAAGCATAAACATTCAAAAAATATACAAAGTGTATTTATTCCTTTGCAGGAGTCAAATATTATTTACCATCTGATGATCATTGCATTAGAAATGGAAGGGTCAGAGAGGTGTGAAAATAATTCTATGATACTAAAACAACAGCAGCAACAAAATGTGTTTTCCTGCGACTCAGATCTCCGATATTTAATCTGTTAAACCTGTTTTCATATTATGATAATTGCTTTTTTTTTAACTCATCAAAGGGGAGTGTGAAAGTGCTTTTGTGGATGACGGTATGTGTTGTGATAAGAAGCAGCATCGTACTGCCCTCTCCGGATCCGTCTGAGGCTTTTATTGCCACCAATCACATCATTTTGTTGGAGAAGTTGATTTTAATATTTGCGTAACTTTTTTTTAACCCATATCTTTTTGTTAGAACTCAAACTGTACTTAACTCAACCCCCTTAATGTTGACAAAGGGCTCCCAAAAGGATCAGTATTAGGAATCTTGCGTTTTGTTCCAATCATGAAAAATATTTATTTTATGTTGATGATACCATCCTGTATGCCACTGGTTTATTCTGCCATAAAACACATAGTAAAAGACAAAATATTTCTTCTTCTTCTTCTTCTTCTTCTTCGGGTGTTTACATCTCCCATTAAGTGCATTAACTCTTTTACCTCTATTGAGCGCATTATTAAATACATGTTAGAAATGAGTAATCCTGTAGATCCGTGTGCTCAGAACGGGGAATCTAATTATTACATTGGTCCCACATTGGATTGATTGAACGCCCCACTCATAAGTAAAAAGAGAAAATGAGACATCCTGTGTGCTCATGCTGCTAATGACTATATAAACAGTTAGAAGATAGAAGATAATAATTACCACAGTACCACTGGTGAAGACCAGTTTCCAGAACTATCCACCCGTCACTGGAATGAATTACTAAACACGGCAGGAAGTTTTGCTGATATTTTGATATTGATAATCAATGTTTCTGTGTGTGATGGTTGTTTTGTCTTGTTTTGCGTTTTCGTGTGACTCCTTCAGTGCTTCCTTGACCTCCTGTCTGGAGCCGAGTCCTCCAGCTCAGGGACCTGGGATCGGTGCTTCAACCCCCCTGGCCTGCGGTCCTTCACGCAGCCCAGAGCTTCAGCTGATGCATATTTCAATGATCCTTCACTGCAGTCATTGTTCTCATTTGATTCCACTCAACAGAACCTGTCGTTCAGATATAATGAATAATCTTGATCATTTTTCACTTTTTTAACTCGTGGCTTAATGTTTTACAGTATTTGGATCAAAGTCACAGCCGTTAATATTGATGAGGACATTATTTCACTGCACTTTGTGCTTTTTTTTTGCTCAAATTAAATTCATATCAAACAGATTTTTTTATTTGCTTGTATCAGTCGAAGGTTATTTTTCTCTTGTTCTCTGCTTTTATTGTCTTGAATTAGAAGCTGTTATGTGGCACATTTTGAACACAAACAGCTAGTGATCTTTTGGCTTAAATTCCAACTCAATTCTTTTAGATTTTAAAAAGACTTTGACGACATCTCTTCAAGAGATCCTTCAAGGACTCTACGGAAGCGTTTTCACTGTGGTGAGAAGCTGTTAAATCTTTAAGTCAACTGAAATACGTTACTTTGGTGGTTAGGTTCTGGAAGTGACTGGTGACGCTTGGTTTCACATGGGATGAGAACTCTGGTCTCCTGGTTGAAAGTCGTGTGTGTGTGTGACCCTCCACCCAACCCCGACCTCCACCCCTCTTGGCGTTTTCTCGGTTTTGAAAATACAGCACGTTGCGCTACGTCATGGCTTTACGTTGCTGGTACGTTAAACCCTCGTGCGTCTGGATGGGACACGAAGGGCCGTGACAAAACGTCGATACCTGACGACGTGGGCATGAGAACGGGCTGCGACGTGTTGTCGTTTTCAGCGTTGACTTCTTTACCTTTTACCTTTAGCATCGGCCGACATGGATGAGAGGCAGGGTCCCTGAACGGGTCTCCGGTCCATGTACTGGACTGATAGATGAACCTCACTGTCACAGCTAAGCTAATCAACATAGATTTTTTATTAATTTAGCGAAGAGTAATTAATAGAGCTTTTGTAATGAAGACAAACATTAAAATATAATGAAGTTCCACCGTACAGACTCCATTTTCGATTGTAATTTTTCTTTTTCTGTCATCATCTCGTTTCCCATTTCCTGTTCTCTCTTTTTCCATCCGTCCGTTCCAATCTCTCTTTCTGCCCTTCTGCTACCTCTGCCTCTCTCTGTTCTTCAGATCTTCTATCATAGATCTTTTATTCAAACTTTGTTTTGTTGTCTTTCACTCTGTTCCGTTTTTTATTTTTCTCTCATCTTCTCTCTCTCCTTTAAACCCTTTTCACACCTTTATCTAATCTTTTTTCTTTGAAGCGGCATCTTGATTTCTCTCTTGTATACCGTTGAATCAATTAACTCAGATTAGTTCAGTTAAATTAAATGTTTTAACTTCGATGTACACAGTCCTCCAGATAATTTATCGAGGATGGATGCAGCTAGCGTTCGAGACAAACATCAGTGCAGTGAAGACCGATAAAAAACTGTGAATCATGCAAACTATATGCTGAGTGATGGTTGCTGAGATGTAATCATTTGTAATTTTGTGGCAGACTCTTAATGTATGTGGCTGCCAGAGAAGCAATGCTAACATCAGTTTTTTGTTCTCTCCCAGTCTGACTCCTTTAAGCATTCTTTTTCTTCTCTCTCTTGATTTCCTCTCCTCCTTTTCTCCCACTCCCCCCCTCATTATATTTCACTCTCTCACCTCGCCCATCCCTCTGTTCTACAGAAGGGGGGGTCCAGGTTACATTTCTCTTTGCTATGTTCTGATGGATCTGTCTTATTAGCAGCTGCGTAGGTGTGAAGCAGGCCTGTCCAAGCTGCTATGATAATGTGCCAGTGCAACACACACACACACACACACACGCACGCACGCACGCACGCACGCACGCACACACACACACACACACACACACACAC
>JBBPCS010001152.1:0-15609 GCA_037974645.1 Hollardia meadi | reverse complement strand
CCCCCCCCCCCCCCCCCCCCCCCCCTTCTATGCCTTTCTGTGTTATGTGTACTGTGCGGCCAATTTCTCCAAAGCGGCAGCCACTCAATCTTATTATCTTCTCCTTTATTTATATGATGTGGATGTCTACAGATTCTGTTTATTGTTTATCTGTCTATTTTGAGCTGGTTCATGGTACGAACTCACCTATTAAGCGCACTTGATGCCTTGAATTCCCGCACTGCAAGAATATATCTGTAGCCCTGATTCAAGAGATAAACCTGACAGCGACCAACATACAACAATTTCAAAACAAGCACTATTGAGGCATAGCTCACTTATGTGCCCCAATCAAAGCTAGGGGTGTACTAATTATTGCCAAAAGGAATCTACAGCTTGTCATTGGAGGATGGCAACAATAACGATGGCAGATTTGTCTGGGCGTTGCTCTCCATTAATTATGCAAAAATTCTGTTGGCATGTATCTACACACCAAATGTCTATGATGAAAACTTCTTGCCCTCCATCAGCATGACTTTGTCACGCTATCTAAACCCTCATTGCATCATTGCAGGCGACTTTAATGCCACAGACTGCTCTGAGCTTAACCGGTCTACGGGATCACAAAAAACAGTTCCTTCCTCATCTTTAGCTCTAAGATCCTTTTTAACTGACCTAAACCTAGGGGATCTATGGAGTATTCGTAGTGACGAAGTAAAAGCCTGCTCTTTTCATTCTGGTCGTCATGGCACCTTGTGCAGGATTGATTATATATTTGTTGGCCCACCTCTTATAATAATATACCTCAATTTCAGATGCTCCCCATTCTAATCCCCATTCTAATCATTCCCCCGTGTCATGTACTCTGACAACACTCGTGGACTATCCCAAAGCATACAGATGGAGATTTAATGACACTTTAATGATTTTACTAAGCAATGCCACTTTTCTATCACAGATTTTATTAGAGACACATGTATTGGTTTTGCTTCCAAATTATAATCTGAGCGCAATAAATGGTTTTCTGAAATTGAGAGGGAGATAAAGAGAGTGGAGAAGGTGCAAAGAGAAACATTTTCAGTTGCCAACTTAAATATTCTGCATTATGGGCAGATTACAAAAGTCTGTCCATAAGTAAAGCTGAGTTTATCTTGCACAGAACTATACAGAGATATTATTATGATGGCAAGCAGATTATTAGCCCTAAGGTTGAAATAAACTGAATCAAAAGCAGTAATTAATGCTATTCCTGCTGCAGAAAGTGACATTGTTACAGACCCCAGTGCAATTAATGATATTTTCAAGAAATTCTATCGCAGTCTCTACACACCTGAGTGTCCAATGGACATAGCAAAGTGCAACTTGTTTCTTCGAAATCTAACTAAATCTAACTGCCTAGTTTGGACCACTTGGCCTGGAATTAGAAAACCCTTTTACACTAAAAGAGCTTGAAATGGCACTCAAAGCCCTCCGGAAAGGCAAAGCACCTGGTTTGGATGGATTACCTCCGGAGGTCTATTTAGCTTTTTAGTATCAGGTTGGATCTTTGATAAACTTTGATAAACTCACTGGAGTGTTCAAGTTATCGCCCAATTGCGCTGATTTTTGGAGATGTGAAGCTTTATGCCGAGGTACTGTCCACTCTCATAGAAACGGTAATTGGAAAGCTAGTTCATTTCGATCAAACAGGGTTCCTGAAGGGGAGAGTAGCTTCTGACAATGTTAGGAGTCTGCTACATACAGTATTATCGAAGTTGCAGATGCTGTGCCAGATGATTGTGCTGTTCTCTCTCTTGATGCTCAAAGCTTTTGACAGGCAAAAATGGAGCTACCTATGGGAGGTTTTGGAGAGATTTGGATTTGGGCTTTGTTTCATCTCTATGGCACAAACGTTATATGGCCATGTGATGGCTTCAGTATTCACAGGGACCAGTCACAAGCTTTTCAGTTACATCAAGGAACTAGAAGTTTGTCCTATCTCCCCTCTCCTAATTGGCGATGAGAGAAAGTGAAACAATATCACCAATAACGATGGATCTGTCAAGACACTATCTTTCATCATATGTTGATGACTGCCCCCTTGTCTTCTCCGATATCCAGATGTCATTGCCAGAGATCCTAAAACTCTTTCGAATAATTCTGAGAGATAGCAGGATACAAAATTAACTGAACCAAATATTCTTTTCTTCTACTGAATATAGAGTTGCAACTGTCAAGATGAACTTTTTGCTTCGGATTAATTTTTTATTCTTTATAATCCCTCTAGGACCTCTGCCTAATTTCTTTGCAGAAATGCATTTCCTCATATCGAAGTTTATCTGGGGAGGGAAGTATGCAAAAATTAAACTCACAACCCTACTAAGAAGGAAACTCTGGAGGCTGGAGGCTTATCTGTCCCAAACTTCAACTTCTATTATTGTGCTTTTCAAATGAGATCATGGTCAGGCACTGCTTTATCTATGGGTGGCGATGGGTGGTACTTTACAGACTGATTTAGGTTGTTTTTTTCCTCTCTTCATATTCCACTGTCATTTACACTTTTGGAAGTGTCTGCCTCTTCTTCTCATTTGTTTTCACTGTACCTTCATTCTATTGTTTATTCGTTACTTTCTTCTGTTTACAACTCTATTTGTCCCGCATTGTTGCTATCATTACTGTTGTTAATATTGTTTGTATCTCTGTAATGTGGTCTCTGTTCTAATATTAAATAAAAATGTTGATCATGAAAACCCAGGTCTGGATCAGTTTTGATGGCAGCTTTTGAGTATTTGCTGTTGCAAACCTTTCAATGTCAGAGCCATTGGGAAAATTATACTGTATACAAAGCTGTTGAATGGGAAAGGGACTCAATAGTCAATTGCTGAGTTATAGAAAAAATGTAATACTTTATTTGTCAAATAATGGCAAAGCTTCATTCTATTTAACTTTTAATACTGTAGAAAGTTATACAAATGCTGAGTTTTTGTATTTAATGTCATGAGGTAGATTTTTAAAGGAGTTAGTGTTTGACGTATAAACGCTTTCAGTGCAAATTATTATCTTGATTTAGAAAGAGTAATCCAGGATTCTGTTAGCACTATATACACACTGTATACCGTACACACATGCAGTGGAATTTTAATCCTAAACAATTTGTCCTCTTTTTCTCTTTCTGCAATGCCAAGGGTGTTTGGATAACATTCAAGATGGAGACCTGTGAAAATTGTTACTCAACACTGTTGTGATCGCTGTCTAATGAACTGTGTGTTTCAGCACCATGGACAGAGACACATCCCCACAGACACTGTCAAGGCAAACATATTAGCATATCAACAAATATAGACTCGTCATTGTACCATATTTCCCTTTTATGAGACTAAGGTGATGCTTACTTTTTCCTGATGATGTTTCTTGACATGTTTAAACATTTAAAAACAACCACGCAAAATCCAATTAAAATAAAATCCTATTAAAAGGGATCCCAAAACATAACACAAACTCAATTAAATCAAACTGAGTTTAGTATTATCATTATTATTTTTTTATGGTTGCATGAATAAGTTTAATATGAAATTAGTCACTTTGCTTTTGGAGAACTCCTTGGACACAGTTATCTGTTGCGCAACTGCGCCAGAGCAGCTGCGGTTCATTAGCAATAACAGTTTGGTTTTTAAAAATAAGCTTTGTTTTTCTACTCATTATACTTTCTCTTTAATTGTGCCTTATGTGATGATCAATAATTGCTCCAGCAATACACTGGTGCCTGTGCTGCACATGGCTTCCAGCCTGTTGATCTATTCATGCTAGAGACTAAACTTCACACACACACAGACACAGACACACACACACACACACACACACGCACACACACACACAAAACAGCTCTGGAAGATTCCAATTACCCAAGCTTCAATGATCCACAGCAGCACCGCCTACTGTCAGTGTGTTAATTTAACTTGTGCTAATTAAATATTCATTTTAACAATCACTACCATAGTAGACTGGTTGTTGGAAGAAACATTGATTGCAATTGTGTGTATGTGTGTGTGTGTGAACGTGCCTCTGTGTGTCACATGTGACCTTTAGAAACATGTGCTGCTATTCCTTTTTTTAAGTTTTCTTTCTTATCTCTCTTTTTTTTTTTTTTACATTCCCTTACTTGTCCTGAGGCCCTGCAATTAGTGACTGTGCTCCTTCACTTCCAACGTACTGCTGAAAAGGGGGGACCACACCACATGAGGGAAGCCTGAGTGATCAAGCCACAGGACAATCCATGAGATTTCATTAAACCTCCATTTAAGGTTTCATCTGCCCCAGGGAGACGGGGGAATAGAGGGAGGAATTTATGCCATTGGCTGAGGAGAAGGTGAAGAGAAGCAGAGGAAGACAGCAGTCGTTCGAATCTCTGATTTCCCCTGCTGAAATGGGGGGTGGGTCGGGGGGCTCTAGATGTTGCCTTGGCGACCACATGTGTGCAAGCAGCGTGTGTGGGAATGCACACAAAAAAACACAGAAAGGGCCCTCTGTTAGTGTGGAGTTTCCTATAGCTTTCTCAACGATGTCTCTCTCTGTGGTAGAAAAATAGAGGCTGATATTGTCTTAAATAGGGGGATTTACAGCTGTTAGCCTGATGACTCTGCGTGTGGCTGCAGACGATCAAACAAACCAGGGGAAGGATGCAGTGCCATAAGTTTGGTGACATGCTGTGCAACAGGAAGGAGGACTTGTTTGTATCAAAGGAAAGGTTATTGTGCCGTTCAAGTTTTATTCTCCAGATTCGTGTAACTTGTTTCTTTTCCGCTGAGCCAGACATGGCTCCTTGAAATAATAAATTATCAATGCAGGGGGCTTTTTTTTCTCCAAATACCTTACACGCATTACTGCTAGTTGAGCTCACGCACATGCAGAGACACAAGCAGGTACCCATGAAGCCGCACAGAGGCACACCATGAAAAGAGTAATTAAAAGACCCATGTGGTGGTTTAAGTCTGGTTCTATTTTGACATAAAACACATTATTATCACAGCCATAGCTTGCCTTTATCCTGTTATCACACACACACAAAGTCACAAAGGTGTTTATCCTTAAGATTATCTGATATAAAATAGCGTCTTTTTTTTTTTGCCTCACTGACATTTTTTTTAACAACAGTCCTACATGTATTTGCATTTTACAAGTGTCTATGCCGCTATGCTAATTTAATGAATGCAGAGGAAATGATGCATTAATGCACAGAAAAAGATGCTCTTCCCATGCAGAAGAGTAGCCGGTGGCTACTTAGTCAGCAGGTAGAGAATGCTTGATGTGCCATTTTTTAAAGAGACAAAACCATTGGTGATCTTCCAAAAGGGATATTTGATACATTTCCATTTTCCTGGTGCGTGCTGAATCTGTGACCCCAGAAGTCAAAAATATGTACTTGATATAAAAACACAGTTTCTGTTGCTGTCATCAAATTCATCAACACACTAGTGTACAGGATTTAGGGGCCTCTGGGGCCGTATTTATCTTACACTGTAATATACTAATGTATTTCAGTAGTGTGTTCCTTTACTGCACGGTGAACAGTAGTGAAAGGGTGATGAACCCATGATAAGGATATGGGAGGTTGTGTAAATGAACATGAATAATGCATGTTCCTCCTTTTGGGTGGCTGGCAGCTGCTTCTGAAAAGCTAGTTTTAAAAGTGGGCCTCTCTGCTTGATGCACACGCAAACCTTTCCACGCTGAGTCCGGAGTACCGGAGTCCTGTGGAGAAGCATATCCAGTATTGTTAAAGGTAAGAGGAGATGACATGAAACACAGTGATGATACTGAACATTTGAAGCTCAGTGAGTGAACATGGTCTTGTGTGCACGAGCAGGGACTCTCTGTTGTATTTGTCCATCCATTGCATTGTAAACTGTGGTTATGATTTCCCCTTGTATGATTGTTTAATGTTTGTACAAAATGGTGAACCTGGCAAGCTGCTGTTAAAAATACAGATATTTTGAGGAACTGGAAGGCCAAACGAGAGGCATGAAGCATTTAAATTCAACAGGTGGCCAGAGAAACATCTCCAAGGAAGGGTTTGCTGGATGTGGTACCAGGTAGCTGTTTGCTAACAGAACACATAACAGCTTTATTACTCAAGGCAATGGACAGGTGGACAAATTAAAGACAAAATTACTAAATGAATGAAGAAACATAACAAATGCTTTAATACAGGTGTCATCACATCCTCTCCAACATGTACAAGGCTGACCTGTGGGGTTTAGACTAAAGGCATGTTCAACCAGAACACAAGACAAATATTCTGTTATTTTCACAAATTTTCACACTGGACGCATCAAGGACTAGCTAATGTTAGGGGCACGTGTGTGTGATATATATATATATATATATAAAGCGTGATATAGAATTTCATTGATGTTTTAATAAGCAAGCAAAATAGACTTAATAATGAAGCAATTACAGCACTCTGGAAAAAAAAGATTGGGTTACTATTAGCATCAAAACAAAGTTTGCTTATTAAATATACACGTAGAAATTATACAGTACATACTGTAAGTTGATTATAATTATTGATGCATTAATGTGTAAGCATCATTTTAATGTTGCAGTTGTAGGACACCATTTTTTTAAATTATTATTTATTTAATTAATTTGTGACACATTGGGGCACTGCTTTAGTAAGTTTGAGTCTTTCAGCCTCTCTGTGGCCAGAAATCAGTAGTGTAGTTGTGTACTGAGAGACTTCTACTGGCAGAAATGACATACTGTGCATTAAAAGATTTTTAGATACAAAGTGCCTCATAAACCTGGCTTCTCAGTCAGTCACATCTGTATGCCCAAATGAAACACAGCCTCAGTGTTATGCATTCTGTGTGCATATACTCTTCATTGTTGCTATAGAAATTTCATTTTCGGGGTGTATCGAAATACTCACTTGTTCACTTGTTTATTAGTGCCTATATAATGAATTAATAATACAAAATCAATAGTCTACTCCATAGTGGGCGGTAAATTGAAATTTGGGAAACTTATGAATTATTATCATTTTAAACCATTACGTGCGTACTGTCACCTGATTGTAATTTTTAAAGACAAAGAAATTAATTATGTTATTTTTAAAACCTTAGTGTTCTTTTCACTAGTGTGGAATGTGACTTAGAGAAGTTTTTCTACTGGGGAGGAGTGTACCAACCCAAAACAGTATGCAACCCCTGTGGGGTTTAAGTTTAAACAATAAGTTAATTTCTCGTAAGATAAAAGACAGATGAAGAGCAGGTTTGAAACACAAAGTTGAAACAAAGTTAAGAGTTTATGTCTCTTAGCAAAGATAAAATATAACAAGAAATAAAATGGGGCGGCACAGTGGTGCAGTGGTTAGCACTGTCGCCTCACAGCAAGAAGGTCCAAACTCCACAAACTGTGTGGAAACTGTGGCCATCCAAAGACATGCAGGTTAGGGTTAATTGGTGAATCTAAATTGCCCATAGGTGTGAATATGAGTGTGTGTGGTTGTTTGTCTCTGTATGTCAGCCCTGTGATGAACTGGCGACCTGTCCAGGGTGTACCCCGCCTCTCGCTGCAGGCATGCAGGTGGTTCACAGTCCCTCGCTGCCTGGTGGCATCTCCAACTAACAGATAGAGAAGATCACTCCAAATCAATAGATTTATCTGTCTCAACCTCTTACCTCATCAATGGTTTGTCTGACATAGGGTCGAATAATCCAGCCAAATTAATTAAGTTTGAGACAAAGAATAATCTGTTAATTATAAAATGAGTGAGTGCAGGACAACAAAAAAAACAACCGTTACCATCAAGCCCTTGGCAAAGGAGTTTAGACAATGCTGATTAAATCCCTTTGTATTTCACAGTATACCAGAGTTTATAAACCAAGTGTTGGTGGCAACTTTGCCACGCTAGCTAACCGGTAGCGATACATTTAAGCATAGATTGATTTTCAGGGGCAAAAGAGTAGACTTCAGTATGGGCTACAGGCTATAGCAATTAGAAGTATGTCAGAGCCTATGAGCTTCTCACTGCCAGTAAGGGAGACAGATCCAGTGTACTTCAACCAAACAAAATCATGCAAACAAGCTAAACGTATCAAACAACAGCAAACAGAAGGAAGCACACACTAAGAGCTGTTTCCTACTCAATTTAGCTTGTAGTAGCTCCTCCTATGGCTTTAGGATTACACAGACTCTGGGCCGCCTCTTCATGTACAGCCACTCAAAGCAAATAATAAAGTGGGACTTAATTGGAGGAAGAGTGAAGCGCACATTCACCCCTCCGCTCTTCCACAAAGCATGCCCCTTTTTCTCATTGCCACTTGCGGGTGCAGCAATGCCTTGTGTGCCCAGTTCCGTCTCCTCCACCTCTCTGCTTCACTTGTGGTTGCTGCCCCCACAGAGCCCAGTGCACCAATCACAATACCCTGGAGCCAAGTGTCTTACCAGTCACACACACGCACACACACAAACACACACCCTGTGACATTTAGACACTGTGAATTCTAACACTCAAAATGAAATGGGAACCGTTGTATGGGTAATTATCATGAGGTGTTTATGACAACTTTATGAAAGCTTTTTTTTAATCAATTTTTTTTTTATAGTTGCAACATTTAATTGAACAAGTCACATACATTGCATTTTTGCAGTTTGATTACAGCTAAAAAATATTGGGTATCATATGCTACAAGTATCAAGAGTATGTAGGATTTTACAGGTTACATCTCACAGAAAAATGGCTTTCACTGCACACAAAATCATTCTTTGACATCCACTGATCAAAGAATGAGTCATTTCAAAAGTAGAAAGCTGTGTATAACTCCCCCTGCATGTAAAGCGTTCATTTGAATAGAGGAAGGGATATGAAAAATCACATCCACTTGTGTCTGATTTGACAACAAAAGCTAAATAAGCAAACAGGGCAGACTTTTATTAAAGTGGATAGGTACCTGGCACCACAGCCTCACCTCTGTTTTGACAGAAAACCCTCTGAAACATTCAGGTTGAATCCATGAATATAAACAGAGACTATGACAGTTGGAGAGGAATTTTGAGTTGGAACAGAGAGGAAATGAAATGCAGCCTCGTCTCTCATGTTTCCTCTCACACTGAGTATGAGCACATACAAATTCTGGCACTGGGCCTCCCCTTCCTTCACCCCAATCTCTTAGCTGTATGTAAATGATGTCAAACAAAGACACCCTATACTAGGAGATGTTTTAATGTCCCAGCTGTTTTTGTGTTATCCTGAATCTCACAAATTCACAATCCTGAGTTAAACCAGGAAATAATTAGTCTGACAGCTTATATCAAGCACATTCTGTCTGTATGAACACAAGCCAATGAGTATCTATGTGTGTCCACCTTGGATTCTTTTATATTCTGGTGTGTGTGTGTGTGTGTGTGTGTGTTTTCTCTGAGAGTCACTATCTCTCACATAGATCAATGGTGAGAGATTATAGTGAGAGCAAAAGTATGACTCTACAGCCTGCGGTGGACGGTATTGATTTATGACCACAGTTTGAGCACATGAGACCTTTTACTGAGATTCTAACAGCTGAGTTGCGCACACTTACACACACATACACTGACAATGTATTCTTTGAATGATTAGTCACCACGGTCTGTGTATCATCTGTTCATTCATTAATTGAATTCCTTCGAGAGGTTGGAAAATGAACCTTTTCCTGTGAGAGTCAAAAGTGGAAATGAGTGTTTGGGTATTTGTATTCATCTTGGAGCGGGTTCAGTTGTTAAATTAGTGTGTTGTCCATGTACTTTTAACCATTTATTTCCTCAATAAAAATAGCACAAACTTCCTCTTTAGTCCATTTTCATTCTTTCAAAATGAAAATGTAACTTGAATACTTAATGTTCACCTAAACACCAAAAGGATATTTAACCGCAAAGGACACCTTGGTCATATTGTGTAGTGTCGCATCATTTAACAAGCGTAAATTGATGCCTAAAGCACACATCAAGGAGACATAAGAAGTGGGAAAGTATGGCAGCCAGGAATCAGCCAGGAATAAGAAGGATGGACCAAAAACAAAATGTTAACTCAAGGTCCTATTTTCGACATTTGTGGATGTCTCATGCAGATAGACCTCAGCTGTAGTCGTGTGGCATACAGTATGTGTGGTACTTCAGCCATGTGATTGAAAAAAAGCCATGTACGGGCAGAGACTGGAATCCCTGTCACTGCTTTCTGGGTTGAAAGTTGTTGGCCTCCTTGATCTTTCTGCTGCTGTCCACTGACTCCTGGTCGATGGCTTTGACCCTTCTTCAGTCGATACTGCGAGTAGTTTTTTGTCTTAAGTCCACAGAAAGCTGTTAGTTTTCCTCTGTTCATTCAGTTTCTTGCCCAGGGTGCCTGGTGTTTACTGATGTAATTTATCCTATAGTTGTTATCTCATGTCATTCACCACTCCAGCTTTTCTTTTCTATTGAAGTCCTGTCTTTAGGGTGTAGCACCAGATATCTTAAGGTATTGAATGGTTTGTTGTAAGTACTGACATCTTGACTCCTGAAAGTGAATGAAATAACGGGAACAGACAACATTAGCTTTCTGTGATCATCAGACCAGATCTGGCATCTTACCCTCAACATAAAAACATTTTTTATGAAGATGTTCCTGTGTAGTTATTTGTCCATTTTATCCATGGCATGAGAGACACACATTAATACTTAGTGTAACCAAACAAACTACTATGTACAGTATATGGTGTATAATAATAATAATAATAATAATAATAATAATAATTTTTAAAAATCAAATGCAACATAAAAGACAAAAGACTTTTTTTCAGACTGCATGTGTTTTTATAAAAATCACATTACAGCACATGCACGCAAACACGTACATAAAAAATATTTTCAACTGCTGACAGCGAAAAAAAAAGAAGTATTGATTGCGTAATACATTTTCATTTCATGTCTTCTATACAGAACAGAATGACTGAATAAAGAAATTAAAACTGTGGATCGATGGCTGGATGAACAGCATGCTTGTTTAAATATACATGTGTTAAAATGAAAATGGATGAGTCCATTATCGCTAAAACAATCAATAAATTATTGAATGACTACATTAAAATGTACCTAACCAAGAAAATACTGCAAATAAAGTTGCCTTATCTGGACCTTTAAATAACACACTGTGTATTTACTTCACTCAGCTCTAATGTTCCTCATCCGTCTTCATCAACCTTCTTCATGTCAACCTAGGAGGCCGGTTCCCATTAAAACGTCCCCCTGCATTGGGGCTCTTGTCCCATACGATTCAATTATGAGTCACCCTCTGTAACTTAAGCTCTTCCAAAGGGGTCAAGAGCAGCAGACAGACAGCTGAGCAGTCGGCCATCAATAATACACAGCCACATCCCATTGTGGATTAAATATACATGAAATCGCTCCACGGAGCGAGGATGTATTTTTGAACTCCCCTGTCACAAAGACCGCGTTGACACTTGTCAGAACACACGCGTGCAATTTCTGTTTCCATGTTGAACCCCCGGTTTTAAATGCCACGCAAAGAGCCATGTCATTGTTGTTTAGGGAGAGATGAAGTAATGGCATTGATAAAGGGTTTGACAAATGAACTATGCTTTTTCTCTTGATTCCAGTCAGCCGTAAAGGGTGTTGTGACAAGTCTTAACCAAACTCACTCGGAAATGATTAAACTGGAAACTAGTTTTCCCCCCTTTTCCCTTTGAGACCTAATGACACATGACAGAGTGTGTTAGCAGTGCTGTCTGCCCTTCGACATCTCCTTCAGTTAATTTTTCTCTGCCCCCATCTCTACTTAAGCCTCTATTGTAACTCAGACACACCACTTTGTGACTCTGCCATTCACTCTCCACACAGTGCCAGGGTTTATTCTCAGTTTTGACACACAACACCCCTCATCCTGTCTGTCTAATAATGGTCCAGCGCTAGTGGAGGGGTGCGCCCCCCTCTCCTTTGCTTCCTGCTTTGATCTGGCTTCTGATAGGTTGAGGGTCACGTCGGATATGATGCATGATTGGCTGTTTATTCCTGCCAAAGGTGATGGCTCTGGCCCTCTAAGAGTGGGACCTCATAATGGGAGCATATGAGAGAGCCGTGGAGGAGTGATAGATAAAGGAAGAAAGAGAAAAACAATGCCAGCTAAGTATGGGAAGAGTGGACGAAAACAGAAGTGGAGGAGGATGTGGGGAGACATGCATGATGAAAAGATGGTGCACGAAAGAAGAATGAAGAGACGCAAAGTCAGGATGGGAAAACATGGCTGACTTAACACAACCAGCTTAACCTTCAGTCTAGTATTTATTGGGACGAAGTCAAAAAAAAGTGGTTGATTAGGTTGAAAGCTATGACTTTGCTCCTCTGATCTGAGATGAAAGCAAAGGAGGAAGAGGGAGAAGAAGACAAGAGAAACAAAGGCTGATGAAGAGAGATGAAGGGGAATGAGCAGCTAACAGAGCCGGCACTAATGATACCGCATTCTGTGTCACAACTCCAGATAAAAACAAAAAGAGCACACAAAAACAAAGGAGGAGCCCTGAACTTCAAAACAATTTAATTGGAAGTGCTGGATGCTACAAGTGTGTGTGTGGCTGGGTGTACTTGCTATGATCTATCTTTTCAATAACGCTCCCAATGACTTCCCATTTTTGCATTCATTATTACGTGTTCTAAATCTAGGCGAACTCTCTAGATATATACAGTACGTTGCGTTTCCAATCAGACAACAAATTAACACTTCCCATCAACCCTGTAGCTTCGTTTTATAGTGTTTCTTTCTCTGGTTTGGGAGAGCAGAATGGATAAAAAGGAGTACGGATGACAAGATGACGCAAATACATTTCTGTTGGGAATCCATCACAGGCCAATGGGGGCTTCTTTGCAGCAATGGTGGATGCACATTGCGAGATTGGAACATTTCTGTTACTAATTAAGCCCTAAGATAGTTCACCAGAAAAAAAAAAAAGGTTTTCCAGATCAGACTTTTGTGAGAAAGCCTCAGAGAAAAGGTTTTTATTCTGAGATTCTAAAAATTCTCGCTGCAGCATGAGCGCCAATGCATCACGCCGTATAAATCTCTAGCAAGAATAGATATCTTATTTTTTTCTAAGATGAATAAGCATAAAATGATTCAACATGTGTGTCGTGAGATATGTTTTGATCTCTTGCCTGTGTGTGTTGAAGTGGAGTTTCTTTTAGGCTTTGATATGTCATTTTTGTGATGAGACAGAGGTGTTTGGTACCTTCAAAAAATGTGCGTGCGTGTGTTGATCTTCTTCCATTAGTGTTTTCTGCTTAGACCAAACAAGGTTCAATATTTCTGTGGCTTATTTGACGACCCACAAAACCTATTTTAGCCATGCAGATCATCTGCAAATAGTAAACACTTTAAAAAAGACTAATCTACACAACTCACTGATGAAAGATTATAGGCCAGCTTAACACTTAACACCTCCCTGGCTCTAAACAAATGATTGATGTCAGTCAGGATTTCGACCCCACCCCACCCCGCCACCACACCACATCACTGAGACAGCCCTTGTTAAGGTTTTAACTGGCATCCACTTAAACACAGACAGCACTGAACTTGAAGAACAAGGACTACTTTGTGTCAACTGGCAATTGCACACCTGAGCATACAAAATATGACGCGATCTTACCCAAGGCTCCATTCTCAGGTCTCTTCTGTTCAACATCTTTGTACTCTAACTAGCATACGTGATGGAAAACAGCAAAG
Organism: Hollardia meadi; assembly: GCA_037974645.1. Taxonomy (NCBI): domain Eukaryota; kingdom Metazoa; phylum Chordata; class Actinopteri; order Tetraodontiformes; family Triacanthodidae; genus Hollardia; species Hollardia meadi. The sequence goes on along the minus strand of JBBPCS010001152.1, from coordinate 1,907 downwards.
TATCTTTCTATAATTATGATGACAAGAGACAAATGATAGATAGGTACTATCAGGTGACTGTAGTCCCATACAAGCACTGAGTAAGTGCATTCAGCAAATCAGTGACTGGATGTGCCACAACTGGATCAGTGCTCAGCTACAGTCACTAACATTATAGACTACAAAACATGTCAGAAATCCTTGTGTATTATTGGATTCAGACCTAAATTAACATTCACATTAAGACAAATTAATTCGCCTCAGAATTTAGAGACACTTCCGTGTCCATGTATTTATCTTCATTAGGCTCCACTACTCTAATGCTGTGTTCGTAGGTCTCTCTAAAAAGTCGATCAGACAGCTGCATCTGATTGCTGCTGCCAGAGTTCTCACAAGGCCTGCAAAGTGGGTCGTATAAGTACAGTTCTCAGACTTTTACACTGGCTTCTAGTGTGTCAAATGATTACAGGGTCGATTTAAAATTCTTCTGTTAGTTTAAAAAACACAGATTTTTTTTTTAAGAACCAATCCTGATTTGCTGCTCTGTTATGAACCAGAGTCCAGACCTCTTAGATCTTCTGGAATAGGTCTGCTCACTTTTCCTTGAGTCAAAACTCTACACATGGAGAAGCAGCATTCAGCTTGTAAACACCACATATATGGAACAAAGTCCCAGAACTCTTTTATTATTATTATTATTACTATTACATATAAAACAAGAAATACAAAAATCCACAATAAAACAGAAAACCAGCTATTCAAACACATGCCTTCATCACCAAATTCTTAATAAATTCTTCAATGTGTCTAATTTTAACTGTTTTGCAGCCGATTCGATGCCCACGGTGCATTGGAGGAAAATGCAGTTTCCCCAGAAATACCAAACCCACCAACTCGAGAATGCAATGGTGAATAAGAGACTCTGCATTCGGAATGAAACTTACAGATGCATGATGCTTTTAAATCAGCGCTAAAGACTTTTCTTTTTGCCACTGCCTTTAAAAGGAATTTGAGACTCCTCATTCATCTCTTGCACTGCACAATAGCTGCAATTACTTTTATTCGACCATTTCATCTTTCTTATTCTACTTTAGCTTACTTTTTATCTTCTATTTTACTTTGTACTTCTTAAATCCTATTCATGTTTGTCTTTTTATATTTTCTTTTTTTATATTGCCTTGTGTTTCTTTTAAATCTTGTTCTAATGCCTTTTATGTTTTATGTGCAGCACTTTGTTTCAGATTATGGTTGAAAGAACCATTGAATTTCCATTTTCTTTTATTTCATTATTCAGTCTGGCATTGTATTGTTTTTTTGCCTCTATCTGTTTTGGGGGTTTATTTTGATTAGTTTTGCTCTTATTAATCAATAGTGAGTGACATGTCCATTTCACTGATCTAATTTTCAGTATTTTTTTTCATGCTCAGAGCAGTTCACTTAACTATTTTTTTTTTATGAGTCTGTAAATTCACTAAAACAACCCATATTTTTTGGGCTGTAGCACAGGACGGGTATACACTGTGTTCTTAAACAAATTGTTTTACACTAGGATACTATGCATTTATTGACGTTCTAGCAAAGGGTGAGATGAGTAGATTGATACCACTGTCATCTGTGAGTTAAATATAAGTGAGCAGCTGCTTAGTTTAGCTCAGCATAAAGACCACGATGTCAAACTATTCCTTTAATCCCACCTGGAAAATTTGGATTGGCTCAGATGATTTCTAAACAAGGAAACAACTATCAATAAGTACCTTTTCCAATCACTTAAAAGATATGCCAAAACTCTGTAATAGTAATGATTATTTTCCGTGTCACAGCAAATACAGTTTTTGCTAACAACCATTTTTTCTTTTGTTCTTCAGTAAATGTTTTAATCTTGGTTTGAGCAAGACAGAAACCCATGCTATATATATATATATATATAT
>JBBPCS010001151.1:0-15610 GCA_037974645.1 Hollardia meadi | reverse complement strand
AACATAATTTAATGAAACATTGAATTTGTTAATGTAAAATTTACATTGTAACTTATAACTACCCCCCCCCCCCCCCCCAAACATTTCCTAATTCCACTTTTCAAAATGTAACGCAGTAACTTTTACTCAGAGTACATTTAAACTGACTTACTTTTTACTTTATTTTTAGTCTAGTACTTTTACTTGTACTGTACTTGAGTAAAATTTGTGTAACAGTACTTTTACTTGAGTGTAATATTCTAGTACTCTTTACACCTCTGTAATTATGTATCAAAATTATGTATTATGATGAATATTTCATCAAAGCAAGAACACAAGAAATAGCTAGCTAAATAACAAAAGATATTGGTAGTATTAGGTAGGTTAAAAAGCCAAGACTATGTCTGAATTAGCATGATTTCCTTTCTGTGTTTTGTGTGAACCACACACACACGCAAATGCACATACCATCAAACTGTTGACTGGAGGTCCCCGGATAAGAGTCAAACCGAGGCACATGTTGTCATTGACGTTTTTAACATCTGGAATATTCATAGAATCTATGGATAAAGACAACAAATTAGTTCTTACAGTAAGGTTCAGATTACAGTTGTTAAATCTGGAATTTATACAATGTTTATAACTCTCATAAGCTACAAGTATGAATAAAATACATGTTTTTCTGTAATACACCGATATCATTTGTATCTGTGTTTTTTCTTCTTCAAAACAGAAAAAAGCCAAAAATCTGGAGACTTCCTGGATGTTTTAGGATGACTCATCTTTTCAGTGTTTGTTAATGCATCCTTAGGACATCGGCTGGTAGAGAGGACAAAGGTTAAACAATAAAAAGCCAAACCTTACCTTGGAGATTGAGCTTGTCACAGCTGTTTCTGGACCCTGACACTGGACACTTGTAAACATCCCCCTTCCTGTTTCGACTGTAGCCACTCCAAGGAGCACTAACCAGGAGCCTACAGAAAACAACAATATTCATCTCTTCCCCACTCTCATAAACAAGCACAATAAGAGTTTTCTCTGCATGTGTCCGTGTTCGAGTGCATGACCAGCTTTTACATAGTGTCTGAATGAGACTCATCCGAATTATTCGATGCCGATCTCTATCGATGTTAACTTGTATTGACAAAAAAAATAAATAAATAAAAAGTTATTTTACTACATGTCAAAATAATATAGGAACCAAACTTTACTGCAGTAACCTACAGGCCAATTAGAATACAAAAACAACATTAGATATATATATATATATATTTATCATGGTAACAGTATGTTTGTGTGGTTTTGTTCTGAGCAAGTGTCAACAAGTCAATTATGTCATCCTTCCAACTATGAAACAGCAAACACGCTTCAACAATTTCACAAGGAAAATGTCCGCTTCAATTACGTTTTTCCCACATCACAACATTCAGATGCTTCTGACAGTTTAACATTTCTCAAAATCCAGAGGCCAGAATAGAAAAGTCCCCATATATGCTTTAAAGCTGGATCCAAAAATTTATTTTTTAACTTTTATATGTATAACTGTTGATTCCTCAATGACACTAGATTGTAATATACAGTCAGAGACCAGATCGGTACAACAGTACACTTCCCCCCCAGTTAAGCAGACAGGACACTCCTCCGGACGGTGAGTTAGACTGTGACTCAGTGGTTGTACACTGAGTCCAGACATCGCTGCTGAGACGTTCCAGTTAATGTTTAACTACATGTTACAAATGAGTGGGGCAAAATGTAAGAAACTTTAAACATGGCAGGACACAGTTTGGAGCAGCACCAAGGGTTATTCACAACTACAGGTTCTACAATTTTGACGGATTTCACCCAGCATGTTGTTATGAATCAGTATCAACTGATTAGTAGGGATACACCTATGTAATAAGATTTTTTTTTTTCAAGCTTCCAAATTCCAGTATTGTCTCAAAAGTCCAGTATTGGATGTGCTATACTTATCAATTACTGAAGTGAAAAAATACTATTCTGTGACAATCTTCTAAATGAGAGGGGTTGGAGGACCTTCAAGAAAAAAACTTTCAAGACTAACAAGACAAATTATTTACAGCCATGCTAGCGTCCCTGTTAGTCTGTATTTAGGCACATTGGTGCTTTGACGTACAGTGACATCAGTGTGCTAACGTTTACATTTCAATAGAAACCACAAATGTCAACCTCATGGCGGTGCTTTAGAGGAGAAGTCAGGGGATGAACATCTGCATAGAGTTTCATGGCAATCCATCTAGTAGTTGCTTCAGTCTGGACCGAACGCGGTAGACTACAGGCTAAAAACAGGTGCTGGTACAACAGTATTGAGCAGAGGAGCATTTAACAACAGACTGGCCTTGCAGCGCATCGAGCAAAAACCACAGCAATTTTCATTCCCTTCAGTTAAAAACCAAATGACACAGATGAACCGGGCACAAATGAGGTTTGACTTTTTTTTTTTCTCCATGGTGTCTGATGTGTCTGGTGCTGACAGTAGGCTGGTGGTGATGCAACAGTGTGGAGAGTTGTTTACACGCTAGAAGAAGCCATAAACATTTCTAATAAGCAGGTGCATCACTTTATGACAACAGCTCTTCATTTGCAAAATGAATACTTCCATGAGCAAAAATCTCTGTGACGTGACCAAATGTTCATACGCAGTTCAAAGATTCAGCAATATTACAGTTGCTGCACAGCAACAACTTGCACAGCCTCGTGATCTTAACCCTGTAGAGGATCTTTGAAATTTGATGGATTTCTTTTGTCATGCACCCAACTGTTTGAAACTTATAAGTCAGCATGGACCAAGATTGATCCCAGTACAGCAGGCACATTGTTGAACCTGGAATCCAGAGTAAACTTCTCTCTGCATTACATTTATATACTTGTGGATGCTATTATGTTTTTTACTTTTATTGCCAAAAAAAAAATCAACAAAATCAATAATTAACTGGACACCACTTTCTTTAAAAAAAGCAATGCAGACTAGGACTTAGGGAATAAAACATGGTTAAAACCAATAATGCTTACATTGATAGTAACACTGGTCGAGAAAATTACTTCAATTGAACATTGATGTCATACCATTTGCCTTCATGGTTTGTTGCTTGTTGGACTTTGTAGCCAAACTCTTCCGCCGCTGGTCCACTGAAAATCTTGGCACCTGCAGTTCCGACGTTGAAGGACTGTGAGTGCCAGATTCTGTCAGCTGGTGGAGGACAAGGATGAGGGTGAATGACAGTGAAAACATCATATAACTCAAAGCACTAGTGCCTGCTACAAAGATGACCAATTATGTTATGAATTTGATGTATTTAAAGCACTTGTGTGTCTAAAAGTTCTACACCAAATTGATATCATATATCTTCAGCAACAATTTCATCCATCCTGACTTCCCCCTTTGAGTCGAGTGGGTGGTTTTTGTGGCTGAATCACGGAAGGTTTAAAAACCACATCAGCTTGACTCATTAATGCAAAGCAACACAAACACAAAAACTTGAACAGATAAAGGTGACACTACTTTTAAAGTGTCGAGGATTGCGTTAATAGACAGTGCTCACCCTGCAACACCGCGTTTCTCCATAGACACAATCCACCTTCAAACACACCCCTCTGAACCCCCTCAGGACATGGAATTTGTTAACAGACCCACAAGCCCATGCAGGCAGAGCTCAGCTATCAGCCTGCCTTTCCCGTCCATCAGCAGACAAGAGGAATGTGGATGGGTTCTGGACTCAGGAGACCTTTAGCACAGGCTCCTTCCACGCCTGTTTACCTGCAGCACATATTGCACTTTGCCTCCTCTTGTGGCTCTGCAAAGCCCCTAACATTAATTTTCCCTTTCAATTCAGAAAAGGACACTGTGCATGCAGGAGAATAATTCAAAGTCTCTGCTGCTTTGAAAGCTTCCTCTGGTTACTGTAGAGCAGACATCGAGCAACACAAATGAATTCTCTCCACTATAATTAAAGTGACGCACAGTCAAACAACGAGTCTGGTCTCATTTAATCCATGTGGGTTATCTATGGATCAAGCATTTGATTTGCAGACGAAGCAACGCCGCAGGGTGAGGTGAAATCTAATTCAAAACAAAAGCATATATCCATTCAGTAAAACGGGCTTCATGCTGATCGTGCACCACTGTTTCTCTTCAGGTGTGTTGAAAGTGTAAGAACACAGTTTACAACCAAAGTCAAACCTGTAACGATCGTCAAATAAACAGACTCGTCTTATGAAACCGATATAAATCCCTCGATACTCGTAGCGAGAACGTGTGCATCTTTCATCTCTTTGTGTGAGATGAAAAAACGTCAAAGTCGAAAAACAAGTTCAGTACTTACTAATGACTATTATAAAGAAGAAGATATTTCCCTGGAAGAGCTCCATCGCCGTCGTTATTCCATTTGTGATTAAATGAAGCCGCCGCACTTGTCAAAGTTGAGCCTCAGTTGCGCTCGGAGTCAGCGATGACGCACCGGATAGACTTCCTAAATAAGGACTTGTGCTTCACTCTTATCTGCCGATGCATACGTTGAACCAAGTGTCAGCAAAGGGTGTGAAGTGAAGTCTGCAGTAAACTCTGACTGGGCAGTAAGGAGTGGACTATGTTGTAGCTTCAAATCCAGTTATGAGCTGGAAGGGGGAAAAAAGCCTGACGCGGATGAACGTCATTACAAGTTTAAAGCCATTTAATACTTGAAGATAAATCTCCAAGTGGTGATTGTCTGAAGTTTGAAGCAAATGTAGGCTAAGATTTAAAAATTTAAAAAAAAAAAAAAAAAAAAAGTCCACACTTATCAGACCGACAACCATTTAAATCAACAGAAGTCAAATAAAAGTTAAACATCATAAATTAACAATTTGAGACTTGTCTCATCTCTCATCATCATGAAGCCTACAATTAATCTAATTACAACTCGGAGATTTAGGCTGGAGACAAGATCTGAAGAGAGTTATAATAGCCAGAACCTTTAAACTGAAGCCTAAACAATAGAAAGTCCTATATGAGGTCTGTTAAAAGGAGGACCAAAGACCAGTTTCCTGTACTGGGAAACTGTGTTGTAAAAGCTTCATTTGATCATGTTTTAGAGATTGGAAAGGGTTGTGGAAGAGAGACATTAAATTTTCAATGAGTGGTTTCATTCAAATTTTTATTTTGGAAAGAATGTTAGCTGGTGCTTGTTGTTTAATACCCAGACAGACGATTTCATCCTTTGAAGTGTACTGTGAGCAAATAACATCAACATTATAATTAAAGGGAAGCTCCACTCTTCTTTTTTTTTTTTTTTTACACAAAAAGATCAGTTTAGTAATCATTGTAGATTGTTATTTGAGCCATTATGACTGAGTCACTGAAAACTGTTGTATGATTTCTTGTGGAGGAAGTCTGACAAATAACCCTGATGACATCATTTTGGCTACAGATTTCTAACAGAAAGCCTGCATTGTGAACCGGGGTTGTGGAATTCCAAAGATGTGGACATTTTCCAGACAGAATTAAAGGGGGGAAAAATGGCTTTTGGTTGCATTATGGGAAATGCAGTATCCAGCATCTTTTAGCTTGACACATACAGGAGAGTAAAAGTAAGGATACCTTGGCCTCTGCTGCTATGATTTTGACCGCTTTGTAAAATGTATACATTTGCAGGAACGCCATGATCACACTCACACAGTTACACCTGAAAGCAGCCCAGTACAACCCCAGTTTCATCTGCCACTGAGCAGCTGGAAGTAAAAGGTCTTGCTTTAACCACTTTACAACTTTGGTAGTTATAATTTGTAGCTATTGAGCATGCCGGATGGTACTGCTTTAAAAGGCTGCTGTTGTCCTGACTGGCTGACACTTACTAATCACAGTCTGATTACCTCCCTTTTACTGAGACACAACCAGAATCTGTTGGAAAAGTGATGACAGTCAGAGCAGCAGTTCTTGGTGTAAATTAATTCTTGGTGCCTAATAAAAACGATGAGTTGAACATAATTATCTCTCCACCCATCCAAGTAGGTCAGTTCAAACCTTAAATCACAGTTATGAACATAGGCAGACCCACAAATTGGCAATAGGCTTTCATATTAAACAACTACAAGAATGAATTAAAATCTCTCACTCCTCAAATTCAACCTGCAAACTTCTCTATTAATACAAACCACACAAGGAAATTGAGGCAATCCTTGTTCAGATGTTGAACTGTTCGCAATAATGTTTAATGCGCAGTAAATGATTTGTATCAGTGTCTACAGTGTAGTTTTTGGAAGGCAGGTTGGTCACAGACCCACATCCTTCAGCTGTGTGATTCAGTAGGTCGGGGAGGCGTGGAAGAAACAAGGTACAACCCTATTCAGCAGCTGAACACCTACACCCACTCCTCTTTTTGTGCGGTCATGATTCATATGTAAGTCATCTGGTGTGCCAGAACACTTTGAGAATTCAAAATGAGCAAGGTTGCGCATTTGTGTGGTAGTGATGCAGAGCACTTCCTGGAAAACCACGGTCAACTTTTGCATTGACAAGACCTGTTTTGAGAAATAGAACCAACTTCTCACAGAAGTGGAAAAGGTAATGACCCAAACATCCGCTAAATCCCCTTTTACATTTGTATACATTATCTCTCTGAGCACCGTCCCGAGTTCCAGGCAGCTTACTCTGTTAAATCATAGTGAACAATCTGAGGAAGGATCTTGAAAAGGCATGTTCCTGTTAGGCCCCTACATAATGGAGCAGTGTGGGTATGTCATTAAAATTCCCCTCTGAGGAGGATCATGAATCATTTGAAGTTGGCCTGGCTATTCGGAGGCCATTTATAATCATCACAGGACAAGCCTTTGTCATTATAAAAAAAGGGAATTTCTCACTTGCCTCCACTGTCATCTTGCCATACAAGTAATTTTGGTTTTAATCTATTTCTGCAGGTCTTGATGTATCAAATAGTTTAAAGGGTGCATTGGCTTTCTTTCGTGGTGCTCACATAACTGAAAAATTACATTTAAAAAATGAATAGGGAAACCGGGGCCCCTGAAGCCAGTCTGCTGGCTGGGCCTTGATTCATGGGGGAGGCAGTCCAGTCACAGCCTCCATCAGACGGTACTATCACTATTCTGACTATTGTTGACCATTTTTCCAAGACTTGCACTTTGTTTCTTTCCTCAAGTTACACTCTGCCTTAGAAGCAGCGGACCTGTTGGTTCTCTACGTTTTCTCGGTCCATGGCATTCCCCTGGACATTGTCTCTGATCGAGGTCCGCAGTTCTCCTCCCAGGTCTGGGAGGTGTTCTGTCAAGCTTTGAGCATAACAGCCATCTTATCGTCGGGCTATCATCCCCAAACCAACACTAGAGACGGAACGGGCGAACCATCAGCTGTAAGAACTTTCTCCTTCAATGAAAAGACATCCCACATTCCACGTGTCCTTGCTCCAGCCTGTTTCCTCCAGTTCTCTCCCACCTCCTGAGCACCTGGCAATCACAGTATAAGTACAGTATATGAACTCTGGCTTCTCCACTACTCGTTACCATATGGTTCCGCCAGTCACAGTGATTGCCTACATCTGCCCTGCCGACCTCTACCACAGATAGCCACAAGCCTCAGCCTTTAGCCCTGCCACTCACCCCTGGTCTCTGCTCTGCACGCTCTCAGCTCCAACCTCACCATCCCTCCAACCTCCTTTTACAATAAACCTTTCAAAACTACCTGCCTGTGTCTGTGTCCGCTTTTGGGTCCTAAAGTCATTGCAAAACGCAATAATGAATATTATAAAAAAATTGTGACTCACAGTTAGAGATTTTGTCACTATATCTTTCAAACAAATATGCTCCCAGGTACCAATTCATGTGGTTTAAAAGCAGCTAATGGGGGATCCAAATAAAGAATATATGCAAAACATGCAGATACAGAAACTCAGGCACAGAGTTCTGGGTGAGTGGACTGTAGCATAGAACTAATCCCTCTTTAACACCCAACTGCTGACCAATGGGAATCTAAGGCCCTGGTTTTCCCTGTTTCATTGTGAGCGAGACACTCACACCCAGCAGGCTCAGAGAGGCTCAGGAATCAATGACTGCACACAGACACGGTGATAATGTGACTTGTTGGTGAAGTTACCGTCCTGTCGTGACCACAGACCTTTTTTTTTTTTTTTGCTTAATTTGTACAGTTGAATTTCCAACAATCCTCTGGAGAAACACAGAAAGTAAAGAATGCAGTTCATTTGTAACTGTGAGCATTAGTTAAGCTGGCAGCCAGTGGTTTGCAGATAAAGATAATGGCAATGTGCTTCCTCTCAGTATCCTTCTGGATGACACACACATTCAAATGCACATGTATGCAAATTGATAACACTTCTGCTTTCCCAAATAACAAAAAAAGAAACAGTATAAAGAATTTACAGCAGAACAGTATGCAATGATCATTCCTTGGTTTAGATAAGTGCCACAACTGCTTGTAGGCCATAAATTGATGACAGACTTGAGGGAGAACAGTCTTTCATCTACAGTCGTGACATTTGGCAGATGGTAAAACTTTATGCGAGGAATTGCACTTTAAAGTACTGTGAAACAATGTGCTAAAAACTAGATAGATTACATTTAAAATATGATGAGATAGCCACATTACAGTTTGCTACCTAGCTTGAAGTGCTTTTTTATTTTTGGCACACGATGTGTGAGAGGGGGTGACATGCAACAAAAAAGCCAGGGTTGTTGTGGTTATATGGCATGCATGTGACATCGTGGGGTCACCAGGATGCCTCAGTGTACTGTACCCCTGACAAACATGAAAAAAATATTGACTGTCGAGAGAGCAGTATGCAATATGCTTAGATGTCGTACAGTTTCTACATATGCACGGTGCTGAGAGTTACAAAGCACAAAAGAGCTATTTCATTATAGCAAGAAAAAGAGCTGTGGTGTGTCATTGAGGTTAAGGGGATGTTTTTTAATGTCAGTGACTGTCAGTGTCCTCTGAGGTCAAGCGACCACTAACGATTTTCAAGGCCATTCTGAACACACACAAAACATATTTCTGACATGGCAACAAAGATGCTACGTATCTTTTCTTTATATGGAAAAGGTGCGTGTATGAACCAAGGAAAGGACAGAAGCTTGAATTCTCATGCACAATTTGAACAATATAAATGGTGTGATGATTCAATGTTGAGGACATGGTGGTAACAAAGACAGATGGTCATGACACTGGGAGGTTGTCATCTTTAATGTTTGGACTCTAAGATGTTCCTAATCCTGTTTTCTTGGTGCAACAGATCTACATGTATGGTGTGTAAAGTACGGTTATGCTTGCTCAGATTGCAACATCAACTTCCTTTTTTCAGACAGTTACTTATAAATGAAAAATATCTTCAATATCTGATAAGAAGTTACTGAAGTTACCAAATGTCCTGATATAAATAATGATGCAGTTTCTTGACAATGAATGACTGCTGATTTTTTAAACTAACATTACTCAACTTGGTCACCAGGTGGTGGCAATGGCTTAAATATAATGTGCACACATTTGACTATTGCCCCCAACAACACAGCTCCCAGGAACACAGGGGCACACAAACCCCTCCACCGCGTTAAGGTGGCGATTCACGGGGGGGAAAACTATTATTAACAGAATTAATATTTCTATAGCTGTTATTATTATAGTTGCTATGCATCCCTGTGTGTGTGTCTGTCTCTCTCCCTCCCTCCCCCTATACTGTCTCTCTCTCTCTCTCAGGCCAGCCCACCTCGAGCCGGGGTCTGCTCTGGCAATTTTCCCTCGCCACTGTCACCAAGTGCTTGCTCATGGGGGAATGTTGGTTCTCTATAAATTAATAAGAAATAATTAAATAAATTAATAATAAGAGTATGGTCTAGACCTATTCTACATGTAAAGTGTCATGAGATAACTTTTGTTGTGAATTGGCGCTATAAAAATAAAGTTTGACTTGACTTGAAAACCCTGTGTTTGGTAAAATGCTCTTTTGGAGACAATTATTAATTATATTTTAAAACCTGAGCACGGCAGGCCGAGTTTGTTCAATTTGCACAGGAAGTCAGTCAATTAAGCGAACTTTGGATCATAGTACCATTTTGCATCTCAACAATACAGTAGATATACAGTAGGTATGTTGTCAAAAATATTGAAGTATCGATACTTATCAATACTAATAATGTTCAAACAATACAATATCCACATTTGAAAAGTACCGAAGCTAAAATAACAGATCTCCAATCAGATTTTCAACCCAAGGCTGCACAGATATTAACATCATTACAAATGTGTTGGTATGCTTTCAGTGACTTTATTCCTGTACCAGCAATTACTTCATTTTGTGAGCCTAGGAAGTTTTTTTTGCATTTTGCAGCGGTATCAAAAGTGGTATTGTTTTTTATACTAGTATTGTATCGAAGCTTAAAATTCTGGTCTCATGACGATCCTAAATAGGTGTTTTCTTTTGGCCTATGGCCCACAATTGTTTTAGTTTTGGCCTTCAAGGGAAAAAGTTTGCGCACCCCTGACCTACAGGGAAAATGTAGAGGTGATAACTGTAGAGGGTAATGGCATAAACAGTCAAAAATTAAACAGAGTAAACAGCAAATTGGGTCTTGATTCAACTACATATTTCATTGAAAAAAACAAAACAATAAATGATTAAAAGAAGTTGGAATTAATTAAATAATTCACAACAGATCAAACACAAATCAGGCAAATAAAATATCATATTGTAAAGAATTTATTGCAGGCAAACAATACCATAAATAATATTTACAAACTATTAAACAACATTCCTTTGTTTGGGTTCTATGGATTGATAGTAAACAGTCTTCCATTCTTGGATAAAAATGAATCCTTTTTGCAGTTGAGTTACGTCACTTTGACCACTGCCAACTGCAAAATGAGTAGATATTTAAAGCTACATTCAGGAAATAAAATGAATTTTGATGCACTGCATTTTCAGAATTTTGAATCACTTATGTTAAACTTTTTTTTTTTAAATTTCTTAAAATGTTGACTCTAACCAAAGAAAGAGGTTTAAAAAAAGAAGCATTTTGCCTAGTTTGACAGAATTTACAGTAAGTATTGCATTTTCCAAACTGAACAGCCTTGAATATAGTGGCAACTTGGCAAGAGACACAAGTTCACAATGGTGGGGATAAAGGCTGTATATGCATTATATATAGGTACGTAGTTAAATAACAACCTCACCCATATATAGTGTATTTTATAGTTTTATGGCCTGCAGTTTATGCATGGGGCATTAATTAGTATTTGACAAATTATGCACACATTTGTTGTAACTTATCTGGCCTTCAAAAAAGAAAGTTACAAAAAAAAAAAAAATCACAGCACACTATTTCCCTCTTGGCATTTAGTTTAGGTGTAAAAGAGAGAAGTTTCTGAAAGAATCCAACCAAAAAAAAGAGAACTTCCATGTCCTAAAAAGCTTAATACCTTAATAATTCAAACAATTATCCTGTGGATTGTCCCCATTTTCTAAATCAACACTGACTCATAAAAGTGTCAGAAGTGCAACTATGAACAGCTTTCAATTAAAATGCTTGTATTCAGTAAAATAAACGTTTGAACCCATCTGATGCTCGTTTCTTTGCTTGTCAACCTTCCATCAAGTTGAGTGGGAAAGTATGTGCCTGTTGAGTCTCACAGATTCTCACCCTCACGTCATTGTTGTCGTTTCCTCTCTGATTCTAAACAAAAATTCTCAAAGGCTTCTTCCATCTCAGGCTCCATCTCATCTTCGGAGTCATCGTATCTGTGAACACAAGGAAACGAGTGATTTAGAGCCACAGACTTTACTTTTCAGACCTTTAAGACAAATGTGTTCCTGAAGGTAGGTGGTAGGTTTGTGTAACTGTGCACAAAAACACAAGCTCATGGACACACACACAGTTCGGAGAGAGAAAGGACAGGAGCAAGCTAAGCACTCTTTCACACGCAACTGCTGACTACACTGAATCTGAGGACATGGTTGACCCTGTTGCATTGTGGGCCAGTCAAACACATTCGCAAAGCTCAGGGGCCCACAGGTGGTCATATGATCTGAGTGAAGCCACCAGGCAGTCACATGACCGAAGTGGTACTGCTGAACTGTAACAGATTTGGGTCTTTAAAAAAAAAAACATCAACTAGTGAAAAAAAATGAAACTGTTTTGAACTTGTTCAGTGTAGAATTATTCTGATGGTTACACAGGTCAATGTGCCACCTGAGGGACCACTGAATGTACAACACACATGCATCAACTGAATTGGCTAACCTTAACTAATGTTATGTGACACACATTGTAGCTGCCTGCTTAGTGTTTCGATTATACAACCAATGTGAAGAAATACTGCATTACATAGATGAGGCATGCATTGGTTTGACTGGTATTGTGATTGTGAAATTAACTGGCTTAAGATGTGACGGTTATGTCTTTGGAAAGATATCTATGGCAACAAGCATCAACAAGTCCACCAGTGAAGTAGGCGGCATACATGACCATTATACCCATGTTATGTACTTACATTTCATTTCCATTTTCTCCATAAATATCATGGAAATAGTCCTGCTTGACCAGGATTTCTTGGTATTTCTCGGCATATTCTGTAAAAGCACAGACAGACATTCAAGCACAAAACTGGCTGAAAATGTTTTCCATTGAGGGGAATAACCAGGATGAGTCAAGCTAAGATGCCTAATTAAAACAATTACTTGTATCTAAAATAATAATGTAGTGTGTTAGTGCGGAAAGATCTATTGTCTCGTATTTCCTTAACAGCATATTAGGTCTTTTTTTTTGCCATTAAATGATTTCATTTGTATCAACGCTGGTTCCATTTTGAATGTTAGCCTAGTATTTTCTTTTTAATAAAAAGCATTTTCAAAATTATTGTTATTGCAGTCTGCATATACTCAACCGCATTACACTACTCAGTAATAAAAGTATAAAGGCTTAGTTTTCAGTCAAGAACACTCCAACATCGGGGTGTTCAATTTAGAGAACTCATTCATGCTTTCACTTACAAAATCATTGTTTTATATAGATACTTACAATAACAATTAATTATCATAAAAAAATGCTACAGAAAAAATAAAAAATGAAGAAATGTTAAGCCTTCTGACATTTTTTTACCCTTTTATTTATGTGCATACACTATACTCCACGGAGTATGTATGTTTTTAACCATTACTATTAAGATTTTATGTTCTATTTATGTTACCCTGTATTCCATTTTCATCCTTATTTTTACTATCATTTTCAAGTGTTTTATTCTCCATCTTATTTTGCATTAATTATGGCATTCTATCCCTGTTTTTACGCATCATCTTATTTTTTACTATTATTATCAAGTTTACTTTCATCGTCTGTCCCCTTTTCATGCTCATTAGAGATGGGAGGTTCGACTCCTTTTACTGAATCGAGTTTGTGAGTCACTCGCCAAAAAGAGTTGGTTTTTCGAGTCACTTGAGTGATCAAGTCACCCAGAACCCACCACCGCAGCCGCCGGCCCCAGCGCCCATAGAGCATGCGCACGAGACAGTCGAGCCGGCGGCGCTGTTCTCCGGGCTTGCTCAGGCTGTTTCAGAGCAGCCTAACTCAAGTTTACAGCTGAGTATCAAGTCATCACTCACACTCACTCACTCGCACCCGCTGTACCAACGAGTTCCACCGACTTGCACATCTCTAATGCTCATTCTGTCTTTTTAAGTGAAGCACTTGGTGCATTTAATCATTTAATTTCTTAGTAGCAGTAGTAGTAGTACTTGTACTAGTAGTATTAATTGTAGTATATTACACAGCAAACCCCATGTTGCCCTTTCCTGATGAACCTGCAACATGAACATGTTTACATAGCCTCACCTGGGTCTGCTGCTGTAAAGGGAATGCCATCTTCTGTGTAGAACGTAGGTTCATTCTGAGAGGGAAAAACAAAACAAATCCATGACAAACAGAAATACAGAAATTGTAAAAAAAAATAAAATTAAATTAAAAAGAAATAATGGAGAATTTTAAAAGATGATGGGGAGTACGGTACAGTGGACACTCACCATGAAGTAGTTTGGGTCGTTGTCTGGAGTTGCGTTGCTGGCTGCTGCAGCATCACGGACTCTACCCCAATCACTAGATCTCAACTCCACTAGTTTCAGAAGCATCTGTCTGACATCCCTGAGGAGAAAAATGCTCCTATCAGAATGTTTGATCCTGCGTCTTTAAGGGTTCAACTCAACTATTCTGCTTTTTGCCAGTTTATAGCAGACTGATGCTGGCTGGCTGTGTGTGTGTGTGTGTGTGTGTGTGTGAGTGAGTGTGTTACAAAGCTAAATGTCATTCATCTCAGTTGTTTATAAAACTCTGAAACTGAAATCTTACATAAAGAGTATACACTTGATTAATTTTTTGTGTAAGAATATCAATTCTTCCAAAGCTTTTTAATGATGGATGATTGTCTTTAACACTGGCACCAAGTCACACATGATCATTGGTTTCAACTATGTGGACAGACACCTCTGCGACTGTCTCCACACTCATCACCTCAGATGCAGAAGCATGTTTCAAGCTTTTCAAATCAAAAAGTTACCATGATAATATACACACCTGCTGCAGGTGGCATCCAGTAGAATTGTTTCTATTCTTCGGATCAGTTCTTCCATGTGTGATTTTCCACTTTCTTTCCATGCATCATCCAGAACAGAGCCTGTCAGCTGTAAATTCAAAACACATTCTCATTACTTCACTAAACAACAGAACTACCTGGAAATCTGTAAATGTATCCAATCAAGATTTGAAACCTTAAGCAGTTTGACAGCGCAGATGAGATTTGCATCGACAGGATTGTTGAGCAGCGTGTTCATCAGATCATTCAGAGCAAACAGGAGGACATGTGCTCGATTTGGAGGCCCTTTTCCACTCTTTACCTAAATAAACATAAACAGATTGCAGACAGCTCATGAACCACAGTTTTGCTTGTTTTTTTGTTTTTTTTATATGGAGGGACAGCTGTCTGTCAAATTAGCAAGCACACTCAGCTAGTCCAGTGAAGTGAAAATTTACACAACTTAAGAACTTAAGAATGATACTATTCTGCGGTCTCAAAGAGAACCTCTTTTTTTATATTGGTATTTAACAGATAACAAGTACACAACAAAAGGTCCCCACACCTTTTGGAATTTTGACTTGCTTCCCTGCAGGGTGTATTTAATTTTGACCAACTTCAAGTAACACAGCACATCTTTCAGCCATCTGATATGACAGGGCGGTCTAGACCCTTTCCAGTTCAGAAGTTTAAGGCGGCGCACCAGAAGTGTTGAGAATGCGATCACATTATGCAAATCAGAGGACCATTTCTCATTGACACCAAACAAGGCAGTAATAGGTTGTACATCAATAGTGATACCATATGCTTTGCTTAGAGATCCAAACACCGCCTCCCCAAAAGCACGAAGGCTGGGACAGGCCCAAAACATATGAAACAGGGTCGCTGGGGCCTACACCTCTCACAAATCGGGTCAACATTAGGATATATTCTTGCCAGTTTAGCTTTAGAAAGGTGGGTGCAGTGGACTATTTTAAAATGGATAAGACCGTGTCTGCAGCACGGGGATGATTTATGCACTTGTTTTAGAATTGCCTCCCACACATCCTCAGATAA
>JBBPCS010001150.1:0-15612 GCA_037974645.1 Hollardia meadi | reverse complement strand
GATGCTATAAAAAGGGGCTGAAACGTCATGATTGACAGCTGAACCCTGCTCCTGATTGGGTGGGCGGGTGTATGGGCGGGAACTCGGCAGCGCTTGTATCCGGGATATTTTTGGCTTCATTTTTGTACAGCGAGAGGAAGTTGAGAGGTGTCGGCCATCTTTATTTATGTCAATGGTTCAACCCTGCAACCTAAAGTTCCCCTCAGCTCAACAAAACATTTTAGCCTTTTTTAGAGTTTTCCATTTGGCAATCTCTGCTCTTATCAGTCTGAGCAACAGTAGGCAAACTCATAAATTCAGTGTAAACCACCTACTTTAAACCAAACAGTAGACAAAGTTATCAATTAGCCGGTGAACATAGTAGAGTATTTATCTGGAGGGAGCGTCATCATTGGACTTGGATTCATCAGGTATAGCCAGAAACTACGGATGTGCACGATTAGTCCACTAGTGGATTACCTGCTTACCTCACTAGTCAGCACCAGAAATACTAGTCTAAAATTACACTATTATTTCTTCATATAGATATTTAAATTACATATTGACATAAAATTGGCACTGAAATTTCATGTGTACCTTGTCAAATGTTGCTTTATCAAAAACTAGTGTTACGAATGTTAACCGTTAGATGTAATATGTAAGATGTAATATAAGCAATATTCTTTCCTAAAATCTTTAACCCTATTGATTAAATTGTTCCATATTTTTACTGTTTTCTGAGTGTTTTCTGAGAGAGACTTTTAGACTTGTCAAAGTTTAAACATATGTTTAAACGTCAGGGAAATTAGTCGAATAGTTTCTAACATGTTGAGCGTAACTTTTGTTTGTTGTCCGCGTTTGTTACGCTGCCCCCAAGTGGCCAAAAAACAAACCTAAAGCAGCTTTAAATTGTTAATTGCAGTCTGGTGTTTATCAGAACATAAATTGTTCCAACAGCTAAATGGGCCAGGTCACCATGTTATACCATTTATAACATGAATTAAAATCAATTCATTTTGATCAAATTACCACGATTAGTTGATTTATCCACCGATATGTTGTACTTGTTGTGTATAGTTTATTGTACTGTAAGAGAACTCAGCTGCACTGCAGCATCCAATCTTTTATGAAACTGCTCCGACATCTTTTTGCCTGTTTCATTGACAGTGTTGTCAATAAAACCTTTTAAAGCTTATTGTCTTATGGGATGACAGCACAGCACAGAGGAACTCCATTACACTGTTTTGATACTGAGTTTAGTCAAATACATGTTTGGGAAATGTTACAGGTGAATCTATGGAATCTAAATTAGCTCTCTTCAATGTGGCCCAACAGTTTTTAAGTTTTCACTCTGTCATGATGTGTATGTTTGTTCTCCTTTGATTTACGATTGAGGCAGGTCTCATCAGACGTGTTACTGAATGTCACATTCATGCTGTTTAATTGCCCTTCCTCGCCCTATGTATTTTTATTGCCTCTCTATTAACCCGACTTTGAATTCACTCCCACGCCGTCTCGATGGCAGTAAATCATCTCTGAGCAATTATCTGCAGAAAGAATTATTTGAATGTTTTCAGCGGTATGATCGGAATTCCTAGTAAAAGCTCCGAGGGCTTCATCAGAACTCTCTCATGCTGTGAAGCTGTGTTTGAAGATTGCAATAAGAGCGAGGAGACAGCAAACCGGTAGATCCACAAACAGACTCGCACATTTACCCAAAGGCGGGCCGGGCCAAGGACCGACCTGCAGACAGGCACGATACGCGAGGAGAACGATCAAAGTACTGCTCGTCCAAAATGGGGTCAGTGTGTGTTTTTTTATTTCTTCCTCTGTCCCTGTTTAAGTTCAACCACTGCTGTTCCCCGGGGAGAGATGAGTGGCCTTTGACTTACAGCGTGGGACCGCTGTGTTGGGTCTTCCTGTGAGCAATGAGCAGTTTAGTGCCTGCAACTCAACAACTGTGTGTGTGTGTGTGTGTGTGTGTGTGTGTGTGTGTGTGTCTAGGGCTAGAGACGGCAGGAAAGACAGGCAGTGACCTTCGACCTTCACAGCAGCCAAAAAATGTCACCGCTGATCATGCAAATATGCGCAGTAGGATGTATTTTCTGCTTTCTCCCACAGCGTCATTGTCCCCTCTGACTGGTAGAACTCATTCTCTTTATGACTTCACAAATGACAACATGCAAGAGGCAGTTGAGGTCATAGCCGACACAAAAAGTCCAAAGTTTTAGATATTTGCCATCAAAAGTGAAACAACTCCTCGCACAACAATTTCACTGTTGTTAGGTTACAACACATTGTATGTTACATTCACATAAATAAAGATGGTGGCCAAATATCCCGGATACAAGCGCTGCTTTGGGCTTTTGGGCACAACGGCTCACGGCCTGCGCGTCTTGTCTTCACGCACAAGCTCTACGCTACTTTGGTTAAGTTTAGGCACAAAACCCACGTGGTTAGGTTCAGGAAATGACTGGTGACGCTTGGTTTCAAACGGGACGTGAACTCCGGTCTCCTGGGTGAAAATTGTGACCCGCCGCTCAATCCCGACCTACGCCACGTCGCGCTACGTCATCTGTTCAAGTCTCTGATACGAAGCGGGCGGCTTTACATCGCAGGTACATTAAACCGCTGCCCGATGAGAACAGGATGAGAAATTTGGTTGATGGAACCAAAACAGCAAAGTCAAACCAAAATAATGAGCTAAAGGACACAAACCCTTTCACACTACATCACATGTGATCCACTAAAAATATTGGAGTAACTTTCAGTGAAGCTCTACGATGGGGTTCATGATATCAACAGCTTACATGACTGCCAAATAAACAGGCAGCTCATTAGTATGAGTTGGCTCTACCTTTCCAATCCTATTATTGCCAGCTTTGCACATACTGGTGCTCTTTCCATCAGCATGTACTGCTGCACTGCACCATTTAACCGTGAATGCCATTAGTCAATGCACCATTGTGGGTAACATGATGACACAGTTCTGTCAATGAACTCTGGCCTGATTAGTGACTTTGGAAACAATCGGTGTCGAAGTTCGTGTCCACATGTATGAGCTAACATCATTGACTGCACTGGGCCACTATCGCATTCATGACAGTAATCAATTTTCTTGTTGCTCTGCTGCGTCGATCTTGAATGGCTCTGGGGAGGATGGATCTATACGTCAAATTACCGCGGTTCATACCATAAAATGGTCTCTGCCACAGTTCAGCCGCTCTTATTTGAGCCCATGTTATTAAAATCACAACATGATTCATTCCACTGCAGTGAATCCCAGCCTTTTGGCTATCTAAGCAGGTTAAAACGAGTGTTAGGAATCTGATGACAGCTATTTGACACAGGTCTGCTATTGTTATCCCACAGAGAGGTTTCTCTGTCTCTGGATAATGGGAAGCTCTGATGGTTTTCACAGCTATGGACTCATGCAGAGTTAGCTAAGGGCTTTGGACTGTGCAGAATGTGTGTTTCGCTGCGTCTGTGAATGGCCTGGAATGTGTGAACAGCATTTTCTTCAGTTAATAATGCCATTGTTTGGCTTGCCTGTGTTGTTCATGGCTGCCCTGGGTTAGTTGGTGTTTGCAAATGCCTTATTTACTGCATGTTATAACCAACTTGGAGAACAAGACGGTTGCCATTAGAACAAATTGGCACAGTTATAGAGGGATCCCACAGGTCCAACAACTTGAGGAATTATTTGGGAGTTGTGTTACAGAGTGTGAAAGAAGGGGGGATTTTATCACTTATTCAGGGGAGAAAGGAAATGAAAGGGGAATTTTCAAAATGCCTCATCCAATACAAATATGCCAAAATGTAATTTTTAACTTCACTTTTATTGCATGAGAATGTGGTTTTCATCTGTGTTTATCCAAGACAACTTCAGCTGGACTGGAAACCAGAGTGTTTAGCCCCCTTTAGGGCCACTAAAGGCTCAACTAAAGCTCAAAACAACATAAATAAAATCTTTAAAAAGACGTTTTTAGGTCATGGAAGTAGTCTATCTTCCTTTTTTGGTAAGGTCAACAAATTTCACATCAAACTTTGCAAAAAAGAAAGAATTATTTGAGTATTCTAAACATGATTCCAGCCATCAGACACTCCAAACCAGTGACGCTGTTAACATGAGCTTCCCCTGCTGAGTCTCAGCTGGTTAAACGTGAATCTAATGCAGCTGAACTCATGATTTACTCGTTCTCTTTTACACACTCGGACATTTCAACTCGATCGTGGCTCATGACGGCTACCAGACAAACTAAATTCTGCGCCTCGGTGATGAGATGTTGATCAAATCTCACTCACATGATTGCAAAATGAATACAAATAGAGATCAATGACACCTTTATTGAGTGAACTGCCGTATTGACATTTTCAAAAAGTGATTGTGGAGAAAGTCGGAGATGACAGAACGTTGTCTTTTTCATCCACTCTCAAAAGTGTATATATAGAGAGAGAAAAACTGCCACTGATATCGCAACTTTGTACGACAGACCCCATGTTATATATAGTTTACCTATTTATTTATTGGTAAAATGTTATTTTGCTATTTGTATGTTTTTTCATATATTATTGTTTATTTTAAGTTTTTTAAATAATTAACTGCATTTTTTAAATAAAATTTTTTGCCACTTTGAATTTTCTTATGAAATCGATTCCGTTTGATTATAAAAGGTACAATGGGGTGGGGGCTCTGTCGGAGCACAAACATGGGGGGAATATTGTGTTCATCTAACTGTATCCGTGACTTATGATGTTTTGTATGACTTTAAATACCAATAAAAAATACCTTGAGCAAAAGAATCTAAATACAAAAATAATGAATTTTTCCTGAACTTCTCCCACTAGACATCTTGCAGACCCCAAAAAAGAGAACGGAGTCCTCAGATGTTCAAAGTGTGATGAAGGTGCTCTTTGATGGGGAACACAAAACATTTAAAAAAAAGAAAAATCCACTCTTCTGGGGGAAAAAGTATAAAATTATTATTCATATGGCTATTTTATGGTGAAATAGTTTTTTAAAAAGTCGATAATGCAACAACACGCATACACCTGAGACCCTCTGCAGTACAATGGGACCCTGTCTGGCCTGACTGGACCTCGGGGGGACCTTCCCGGATGAGTGCGATCTGTCGGTACAAAGAAAGAAGAAAAGAAGGTGCACTCAACATGTTTTGGTTCTGTGGTCCATCTGCTCTCTGTAACACACACTCTGTTCGTTGTCTTCCTCACTGAAACTAATTCATCTGATGACAGATGTGCTGACAGACGATTTGCAGCCAACACACACCGTCTGTCCGTCTCTCAAACTGTGCAGGACATTCCAGGAGTCCAGGTCATCATCTATTTGTGTTTTGTCAATAATACACTCTTCTCCACACACACACACACACACACACTGCCAGAATTACTGTCTTGCCTGCTGACTATCAACTTCTTTCATTTTAAAATGCCAATCTAACACACACACACACACACAGAGCTCATGGGTTAATGTCCCCCCAGGGGCCGCAGCAGCCTGACCCTTGACCTTTCCCAGGATTCTCCTCTGCTACCAGCCTCTGGACTACATTTTATGCTCCATAACTGTCCTCAACTGCCTTTCATCTGACACACACACATTGGCAAACATAAGCATGCGAACACACTTTCATGCTCAGACTGAGACCTCATGTCATCATGTGTTTGATCACCAATATCTTAAAATAATGATAAAAAGGTGGATCGAATGGTCACAGAAACTCACACAGGCTTTGGTCTGTTGTGCAGATGAGCAGTGTGACGGCGCGCTGCAGGCCTGCTGCAGAGGAAGTGATGTGGCGCGTGAGCGTGCAGCTGTTTCTCATGCATGTGACGGACGTCTGTGTGAGCACATTTGACTGGAGTGGTTTTCTTTATCTCAGTCGGGAGCTACGGCACAGCCAATCAAAACACATTCTCCAAGTTGAAGCTGCAAGAGTGCATTTGCACATGCACCCAGTTAAACCCAATGGCCTCATTCAGAATCGATTCTGTAATTGCAGCGAGTAGCGTAGGGGTGTGCGGTGTCGTGGCTCGAGTGTTATTTAACTCGGCCTGGATAGTGGCTGGATTCTTGCTCTTAGCTTGGGAGCAAAAACAGCATTTCTCCTCTGGTGCTCCTGCAATCTCCTGACAGAATAATGTTGTTTGACATAACAGAACTCGGAACAAGATGTAGACGGCTTGAACAACAATATTGTTGACCAGCCGGTCTGATCGCCAAGTTATGTGCACGGCTACCGCAGCGCGACGTCGGCCCACGACTCCCACTGCCGCAGCCTAAATACACCACTCGTACTTCAAAATGGATGGGTTGACTGGTGTTTTTGTTGCAACGCCTGCTTTGGTCTGAATGAGACCTAAAACAAGAGCCCTGCAATAAATCCTACCTTCATGAGGGTTTGTGGTGTTGTTGCATTGTATTGCATGATACTGAGAGTTGTTTTTTTAAATATTTTCTCCACCCATCAATGAGCCAAGACTATTACAAACACCTCTCAGCAATCAATCGTAGAAAACACATGACAAGACAAAAACATGATAAAAACACTACAACTTTATATAACTTATTTCCATCGTGGTCGAGGCCTGTACTACGGAGCAACTACCCAAGATATCTATCTTAGCCAGAGTCTGGATCTGGATCTGAAGGAGAACCCAAAAACCCTTGGTAGTGACTTGTGAGTCACAAGGTATAAGGCCCAAAGCAGGCGGTCTCAACCTTTTTTAACTTAAAGCCCATTTCTGATTGTCAACAAATATCTGAGGACCACCTTCCAAAATAAATGAAAGAAAAATCATAACGTGACCAAAAAGCTAGCTAGTTCTGAGGCAACGTTAGCTAGTAGTGGCAGACGTTAGCTAGTAGTGGCAGAACACGTTTGTCTGGTGATTTTCAAACGTAACTGCTCATTAAAATTATGCATTTTGATATGGTATTTTTTATTTATGTGAATTGTTGAACACCTTTAGATTACTAAATTACTAAGTACAACTAGAATGGCACTCAGTAAAGCGCATAGATAAGATCCAGATCTGCGCCAAATCATAATGGGTTCTTTCTTGGCCCATGCCCCATCCTTCCACCAAGTTTCATAAAAATCCATTCAGTATTTTTTGCGTAATCCTGGTGACAAACAAACCAAGCAACAAACGGGTGAAAACATAACCACCGCCAAGGACTGTAGTACAGCCTCCGAGGCCCACGAGATGATGCTCTGAGGCCCATGTAACGTAGATCGGGGGTTCGAATACATTCTTTAGTTCACTGTAAAATTTCAACTCTGTAAACAATAACAGGATCAAGTATTGGTTGTCTCAGGGAATTTCCACACCCTGTGTTCATTAATTTTGGGGATAAAAAAATTATACTTTTTCTCATATAAATAGAGATAAATCATCTGTGTCTGTGTTTTTTTTTACGTCCATTTGCAAAGTTTTTCAAGATATGAAGGGAGCAGAAAAAGTACTTCCAGTTCTGCTGATGCAGCTGACTCAAGATGAGAAGAGACTATTTTTAATGGTTATAAAAAGAGGATATGTGTGTGTTGACGTGTGCGTGCGTGGAAATGTGTATTTCCCTGTGTGCGCCTGCCAGTGTCCCAGCCAAGCTGCTAATGATCCACTAGTCATAAGGCCTTTAAGGCAAACCCAGGAGGCCCACCAGGCAGCCCACAGAGCAGAGAATGTAACCACAGCGCCCAATAAAAACATCACATCTCTATAAAGTTAACTGTTGAGATAGTACTTCTCCTTTTGTAGATATTTTTCTAGTGAGACTTTTAAAAAATTATACATTTCTAATAGGTTTCTTGGACCTTGTTCGGGTCATGGAAAGGTAAGAGACAAGGCAGACTCTTAACTGAGCCATAATGTAATAACATACTGGAGAAGCAAATGACAGAGAGAAAAGCAGCTAAAGACCTGCAGTTCTTTATAAAGGCAGCAGAACCATCCAGAGATATAGGCGTTAAGAGTTGGCCCAGATAAAGAGAGGCTCTGCTTTAACATCAAACAGAATTAGAAGCATATTCCATCTTATTCCAGTCAGTGCAGTCAGGGCAACTTTTTAAATCAACCACAAAGTGAAATTTTATTAAATCAAGGGCAGCAATTTTAATTACAACTGGTATAATTAACTGTCTCTGTAGGAGGTGAAAGGTTTACGCAAAGTAGCCATTTAGGTTGAAGTGTTCTGTAGCTACTGTAGCTACCGACAGCATGTGGAAACTTGCAAAAAATTTCCCATTAAATCTTTATACATTTTATCACATTTTGAGCTTATTGCCTTAAAAACTCTCTAAAATTAAGTACAGGGTTAGCCTGTGAAGCTAACGTTAACATTAGACAACTTGTGTGCTAAAACTTATTGTTAACAAATAGATATTGATTGCACAGTGTAATGGTCATAGAAAAATTACCATTGTGTTGATATTAGTTCCTATAAGTCTCGCTTTCACTACGCTACTGTCTGCCATCTGGCAGAATTTCTCCCTGTAAAATTAAGGCTCGATTTACAGCACAAAGGAAGCATGTCTGCTTTTGCGCAATCAAAACAGGAACAGGATTTGTTTTCCCCAGTGTTGCTCATGGTAACTATGTTGCTAATTCTAACTAATGCTAGCAGCCAGAAAACAAGGAAGGAAGCCAGAAACAAAAGAAACAAATATATGTCTGTTTCTGTCTGCTAGCATTAGCAACAGCTGCTAGCATTAGCAACAGCTGCACCAACAATAATACAATTTGGAAACGCAGAAACTGCTCCCAGGAAATAAAACAGCACTTTTATATTTAGTGGGAGCAGTCATGATTAGGCATTATAATTGAATAATATTGATTGACATGACAAAAGCTCCACTACTGTTATAGTCTAATGTTAATGATTGGCTAAACTAATCAACTGTTCAATACACCAGCCAGGTTTACTTAGAAGTTGAATTCTGGCTGGTTCAAACCCAGGAAGGATTCCATCAACCTGCGACGGCGTTTTGTGATAATTCTTAGCACAAACGTTTGTATTAATACAATGTAGAACAAATATATAGACTTATTGGAGCAATTCAAATTGTTTAGAAAAATTGTAATTACATATTTTCTTTAAATTGTTCATCCAGTTTTTCAGCTGTGTGTCTGTGGCATTTCACGTGGCCAAAAGCACCTCCGGACTGGAAACACATCGATGTTTCCATCAAGAAGACGCATACATCTGAGAAAGTGACCTTTCTGGGAATAAAGAATAGAAAGGCTGTACCATCACTAATAATACTCCTTTAAACTTTTCTGCATTGCAACTCAATTTACCATCAATTCGTGTCTCCTGTGATGGATGGATTCTTCTAGCCGGAGCACACAATGTCCCTCAAATGGTTTTACATTAAGGTTTCCTACTTTTGCTTTCCCCAGTGGCAGAGGCTATTGTCTCCGGCATTGAGCTCCCTGCATGATGTGAACGACGAGCGCCAATGAACTGTGGCGAAGGGGAAAAGGACTTTAAAACAAAAAAGGAAGAGAAGAAGGAAAAGCAGCACATCTGCAGCTGTCCAAAGAAATGGGAAGTAGGAAGAGAAGAGGCGATGTCAAGAAACACAAAGCAGAGGTAGGGAAATGGCAGTGTGAGAGACAGTAAAAAGGAGGGGGGGAAAAAGTCTTTCTCAAGGACCCATTTTCCTCTGCAATGAGTGGCTGTCCAGTTGTGCACACACCTACGCCTCCTCTGGCTAACTACCTGACAAAACAGAGAAGTACCACAGAGCCCAGGCGGCCTGTTATCCTCCGAGACATCAAAAAGCCAACCTGGTGAATCAGCTCCTGTTTGAGGGGTCCAGAAAGCACTGCTTTCCTCTCAGCCACAGCAGCAGGCCTGTCAAGTGGCACTGCCAAAATGGAGCCTTGAAAAGGAGGATGGCATTGAGGGGGAGAAACAAATGGTGGAGGCGGTATGTGTGTGTGAAGCTGCAGGAGACGTGGACTCCAGCATGGCGCCACTGAAAGCCAAAAGAAGTAAAGTTACAAATCTGAAACTGAAACTTGATTTTCACAAATGTGCAGTGCAAAGACAATCAGTGAACATTTGGTACCAAAACGAAGAACAGGGCAGACCTCAGAAATCAATACAATGATAACGTAAGGATGTTTGTTAGCGTTGCAAATAAATTTTGCTTGTTAAATGGTCAGAATCACCCAGCTCAACCTTCTCACGTTTTTTAATTGGTCCGATATCTGCTGCTGGCGGACACCGGGTTCTCATCAGCAAAACAGACATATACAGTAGGTCGTCTGTGCAAGCAACCCATATTTACATTTATTGTTAGGCCATAGTAAGTATGACAGTAGAAAAGGGTGAAGTAAAGTGGTGTAACACCAACTGCAGAGGGAGGAGATCAGGGTGGGTGGATAGGTGAGTGAATTTTACCCAGGAGACCGTGTTCGTGTCCCATATTAAACCAAAAGTAAGTTAATTTCATCATTTACGCACAAAAGTTTCACGTAACCATGGCACTTAATTTTACCTAAACCAGGATCTTTTCTTAAACCTAACCAAGTAGTTTTGGTGCCTAAGATCCTACCGTTTCACAACGAAGGTGCAGTGTACACCTCTCGCTCGTACTCTCCAAGAGTCCTATGTTGCTTTTGGGAGTCATTAGCTATCGACCTATTCAGTTGTTAGGTATGAGGACGTGTTGGAAGACACAGTTCGCTAAACAGATAAACTGTTCCACAAACAAAAAAATCTTAGGCGCAATGCTATGACACGCAAGTTCTGGACGTTGGCAAGTAAACTCTTTTCCATCTGTCTCCGTTCAAGCAGCACTCGGACATTGTTTAGTCCGGGTTGAGTTTGAAAGAGAGACTGAAGTAAAGGATAGAAAAAAGGAACATCCATGCTGTTCATGTTGTCGAACGTGACACACCAGAAAGAAACTGGAATTACCGCCTTGCAATTGTTTGCCTCTTTGACCAGTCAAGTCTAGAGTGACTGATAGAGAGCTTGGTCACATGGTGCAACGACAATCACCTGAAGCTCAATATCAGCAGAACCGATGAGCTTGTGGTGGACTACAATGCTTCAAATATGGATGTTGCTGCAAAGAAGCTACAAATTCTGAAACACACGTTCAACCCGGCAGCAGAGAAAAGATCCAAAGGTTAGTGTCACCAATTCAGTATCTGACCGAATGTGAAATACGGTCACAATCTCCCCTTCTGTTCCTGAGTCATGGTGTTGAATAATGGCCAGAAAACATGATGATGTCACAGTGAAGTCGACATTTGACTTTTTGGATATAAAATGTCATCACTTCATTGTTTTATCCTGTAAGACGTTTGTGTGAAATTTAGTCAGAATTAACTAATTAAATCTTCACAGTGGCCTTGACCTTTGACCTTTGACCAACAAAATCTAATTACTTCATCTTTGAGTCCAAGTGAATGGTTATGCCAAATTCTGAATTCCCTCAAGGTGTTCCCGAGATATCGCCTTCACAAGAATTGGACGGTTGGACGACCCAAAAACATAATGCCTCTGGGTAGAAAAGAAAACTCGTCTGCTGGCAATTAAAGAAGTCAATCGCTTAGATATTAGCGACTTTTTCCCTGTTTAAAAAAACTTTACTGCGCCCAACAAGAGCCATCGTTCTCAAACTGCATTGAAAGCTGAGTAAGGTCCCTCCCACATGCTAGAAAAAAACATCACATACCTAATGCATGAACAGATGTTTGACTTTCACATTAACCAGTTTGCTTAAGTACACAAGAGCATGCAGGCTGTTTTTATTTGTCCTCCTCCTGACTTTTCATTGCCCTCATGGCCTATCGTCTTTCACAATGTCCCTTTGTCTCGAGTGAAAAATTAAACACTTTTGAAATGTCGCATTTGATGAAGGGACACAAGTTATAAATTATTGTTTGCTTTGTCGTCCTCATTGTTCTCGGAGGACGTCCCGTGTTAGATTACGACGGGCTACAAACCGCAGCCGTTTATCAGACTGTGTCTGGTTGACAGCAGTGGAATGTTACGACTGCTTTGATTACATGAAAACGCGGGAGGGAAGCCGTTGGTATCTGCATTTATTTTCCTCACTATTATCTCTGAAGTTATCTTGAGTCATTGATTAATTTCAGCCTTCAGTGGAGAGTTTGTGAAGAAATATGGCTTCATCCACATTCAAAATGTGGGAATGTGTTTGTGAGAACTGTGTGTTTGAGAGTTTTTATCAAGTGCTGCTTTCAACTTATGCCTGTCATCATGCAGCTTGTGATCTCACCACCGGCTCTAAATCGGAGTCAGCTAGTGGGCATCAAATGGGCCCGCATTGCCCTCCCAACACACACAGCTTCACACTGAGCCTGGATGTGTTTGTGAATATGTAAGACGACCACAGGTCTGTCCGTGAGAGTTTTGTGTGTTCAGATCAGAGAAAGCCCTGCTTCCCTCTGTCAGTTCAGGAGAAACATGGTGTTTCGAAAGAGAGACGGTTACATTACACCCAGTTATTGGACTCATTCATTTTCAGGCTCTCTTGCTGGGCCCTGTGGCCTCTTTCATAAAAGGTCCATGGCCAGAATTCTGTGTATAACTGAATCCAAACCAAAGATGTAAAATAGTCTGCAGTTTTTATTCAGCTTTCAAATTTTTGGCAACATGTAGGAAGGTGAAAGTCGATTGTTATTCATAGCACAAGGTCTTCAGAAATTATTCTACTCCTACGACTGGTGTGCTGCTAGAACCTCAAGTCAGCATTCATTAAATGTTCAAATTGAAAGATAGACAACTTACACAGTTTGATATGTATTAAACACAGGGTTTCATATACATTTAGGACTACTTGTGCCGTTGTTTTAAATGCACCTGGTTGGTGCAGATGTCATCCAGTACCACGTTGGTATTGATCGATTCGATAGGCTACGTCCTCAACAACGAGGAAAAAGGAACCTGCTGTGAAAAAGGAATCACGGATGAAAAAAAATACCAAAAGCGGGTTGTGTTTTTCGGGCGAAGTCAACAGAGCAGACACAGGGAGATAGTTAACAAGGTAAGCTGGTTAAAGTAGTTTGTGAGTAAACACTAAAATAAGGTGGAGACCAATAGACAAATATAAAACCCCATCACCGCCGCAGTTATGCTGTCAGTCTGTGGGAAACACTGAAACCATTTAGCTCAATTTTTAGATTTGTGAAGAGGCAGGCAAGGCGAATGCTAAATTGTTGAACCCACAAACGGAGGACATCTTTAGGAATTGGCAAAATCTGAGAGCTGCACAGACTCTGTCTAGAGCCCAACATGTACAAATCTGGCAACGAGAGCTTTGGTCACAACGCAAACTAAATACATAAAGGGACCGCTCTGTCAGAGCTGCAGGGCTGTGGTTGGACTGGGGATCTGGGCTGTATGGCGGGGCATCCAGATGGAAACCATTCCTGAAAAAGAGACACATCGTGCCTCTGTGAAGAGCACGAGGCAAAAGATCCAGCGGTCGGATTAAACAAGACACTCGAAATAAAATGCAAACAGCAGTGTTGGGCTCAACCAGCAACAGCAGTGGAACAAATTACAAACACTTTATTGACAAATGGCTGGTGGGTGTCAAGACCTTTTGGATGGAAATTGTATGTTCTGCCTGCAGGGGGGTGCTTTGTTTGTGGGCTTCTTCCACAGTCACTAAAAACAACTGTGATATCATCAGTAACATCGTTCATGAATACAGAAATTGCCAAAACGATGTCTACAGAATCATTAAAAATATATATAATTTTAAGCCCTGAATAATATTGGTATAATATTGTCAATGCAGTTAAGCTGAAAATAATGTACTTCCTAAAATATCACATTCTAGCATGTCGTACTTGACTTTAACTAGTTTTAGCACTTTAAAACTAGCTGGTAGCTGAAACTTGGGCTGCTTTTGTCAATATTTTAGCGGGATATTATGGACTCATTTATTTGACACAAGTTTTATTCAATCATTGCTAGAGACAAGGGAACACCTCGTTACCTTGACTTTGACAGTTGCTTAACCAAAGTCAGTGTAAGGTTAGGGTTCAACGATCGCTCTGCAAGTGGTGACAGTAATGTGGGTTTGATAGCCAATTGATGTAACATCGTTGGTCATTTGATGCAGTTATGAAGCCTTGTGTCTTTATCTTGTGTTTTCTTTTATGGTTTTTACAGTACTGCATGGTTTCTAGCAAGGTTATGTGTCCTGACGCCCATGTTCTTCCTATTTTTTAGTCCACTTCACTACACGACCTCCACTCCAGAAAAAACGGCTGCTACGTGTCCGTGATGTCCACAGGAATATATTCGGGCCCTTGCTTACCTACCTCTGTGTTTCTCAGTGATGTCTGGTCCAAGGCAATAAATTATTAGTTAACTCCAAACAAACTAAATAGAAGTCAATGACCAGTTTTAGATGACCATCCTGTTTCAGGCTGGCAAAACCTGAGAATGATTAAAACACAAATGATTCGTAAGAAAAGCTTCTTTGTTTTAACCCACATGTGCACCAGATTTTTGTTTTCATTGCATTTTCCAGTAGCCCTTCTAGACAGTGAGCACAACTATCCCTGAAACTGTCAAATTAAATTAATTGTTGGCAAACAAAAGACGGAGCGTGCAAGCTAACGAATAAATGGGCCCGTTGGTACTTGTAGGGTCAGCTCCCCCCCCAAATCTGGAAACTATAGTGACCTGTTGTCATAGGAAATGCCTTAATATTAAATATTCTCAGTTAAAAATCTTTGAGCAACTCTTTCCTGTGAATTGTGGCAGTATGACAGCTTGACTACTGGATTCCTGCTGAACCCAGTTTAACGCACTTTGTTCGAACACGTTGTTACAGCTGTTGTCCAGGTTAACACATGGAACTGGACTGTTTCTGTCTACCAAGTTCCTTTTAACTTATTATCAATAGAAGACTTGGCGTAAATAAATAAGTTACACATTAACGGAGTCACATTTTGACATTTTTTGCATCTTTAATCCATGAAAATGTGTTTTAAATTACAATATATATATATATATATTAAAGACATTAGCTTTTCCACTATAAGTTATGCCTTTTTAACCTTAAAAATGATTTTAATAAAAGACAAAATAAAGATGAAAGAAATTAAAACCTAACCATCTGTTTTAACATAGCCATAACTGAGTGTTTAGACTGTTGTTTAAAAGGAGGATTTGAGTGTTAAAAGCTAGAAAAGCCTTTTCAAAAATGTTTAATCTCCTTTTTTTTTTACTCCTTCTGTCAATTGTTTGCCTTTAGCTTATCCTTCAATCTTGTTGCTGAACATTGTTCACAATGTCAGGCAGACAATGAGAACTTCAAGCTGTCTTTACTTAACCTTGTTTTCAACGCGTCAGTGAAGTTTGTCACTGTTAAAGTACTCCTCGTCATTTTAATTATGTAGTAGAGTTTTACCAACATAATAATTATCATCAAACACCATCAGCGTAATCACGGTCACATCATCATCACTTTATGGTCACACTATACCTCTGGTGGTCATGTGACTGGGAGGAAATGAATAATAAAGCGGAGCTGTGGATGGTGTGTGTGTGTGTGTGTGTGTGTGTGTGTGTGTGTGTGTGTGTGTGTGTGTGTGTGTGTGTGTGTG
>JBBPCS010001149.1:0-15613 GCA_037974645.1 Hollardia meadi | reverse complement strand
GTGTGTGTGTGTGTGTGTGTGTGTGTGTGTGTGTGTGTGTGTGTGTGTGTGTGTGTGTGTGTGTGTGCGCGCGCGCGTGTAGCATGGAGCTAGGATGAGACAACTGCTAAACAAGCCATAACTAGGACACTATGAATTTATGCATCAATATCCAGACTGCTTAGGTGGAGCTGTGACTTGCCTACCTGACATACATAATTCAGATGCAGTAGGTTTATGACATACTGTACTGTTTGCTCCACACAGAAAGACACTCATACTCTGCACAGATGTAGAAACACACAACATTTGCTAAGGAAACAAATTCTGATTATGAGTAGTTTATTAAATAACCGTAGCTGATCGTTTCCTGAACTGGCCATGATGCTAACTGTAAGAGATGCAACATAGTACAGAAGGACCCACAGGGCATCTACAGGCACTCACAAAGTCTGTTGAATCTCAAAGTGTCTTAAAGTTAACAGTGTTATTTTATTTGATTTCTTTCCAAACCTAGCAACAGAAAAAAACATTGATATTGGACTAAAAACTCGGGATTACATCATTTTTGACTTTCTGTGCTATTTACACATGGCAACGACAGTAGTAGACGTTAGGTCAAGCTTATGTAAGGTCATGGCTATGGCAAACAAGTTATGGTTAAGGTATCTTAAGGGTTAGGCAACTAAAACACTTGGTTAAAGTGATGGAGATACCCTGGTAATGGTTAATATAAGTGTATGTAGTATGTGATGGGACTATGTCCTGTATTGCTGTTGACCTACTGACCTACTAAACTGAGCAAAACAAAAACAAAATAAACAAAATATTTCAACCAAAATTCAACAATAAAAAAAAGCAACAATCGAATATGATTTTTTTTTAAATTTCCTGTGTCTCCCTGTGACATCAAGTTCATCATAATTCCAGTATTCCCAGTGAAGACAGGCTCAATTAACCGATCTGACTCAAGCATTGTCCAGGCATTACTGCATGTACTCCCCAGCTGGGAGAATGTATTAGTGAGGTTTGAGGACACTCACCCTGTTAAAGCGCTTGGCCTGGAAGAGGTGTCCGTTGACTCGGTAGAGTTTCCTCCATCTTCTGGCCCCGCGACGATAGATCGATTCTAGGAGAGAGAGGAAACAGTTGTAGAGTAGCAGCATGGTGAGGGACAAATTGGGAGGGGGATGCAGGTATGCTGAGCTAGAGGGGATTGAAGATGGAGAGGTGGGGAGGATAGACGGAGTGATAGAAAAGAGTGAAAGCTGAGGTAAAGGTCCAGAGGTTCTTCCTTCGTGTGAAGTCTGAGAGTTCAAGTGAGGGGAAGACAACCATCAGGTTTCACTGCGAATGACAGCTACGCATGCTCACAAACACACACACACACACACACAAAGAGCCTGCCTTCCTCTCCACTCCCTCCCTCATCACTTTACTCTCTTCTTTAACCCTCTCCCTTCATCTCCCTCCCTCTCCCTCTCCCCCTGCTTCTTCGTCTATCCCTCCTTTTCTTTCACTCCTGGTGATGAATCGGCTTATTAGTGCCCATAATGTCTTTTATTCAGATGAGACCATGAAGGTCTAGCTATTTAAAATGGAATCATGTAGTCAGCTATTAATACACTGCAGGGTATAAACACGCACCGAGCAGCAGTGTGCTGAAACTGGGAGGTTGTGTCCTCACGTCACACAATGTTTTTAAATGAAAGCTTCTACTCTCTTCCAAAAGGTTCTGACCTGCTGAAAGAGACCTATCAGACACATTATCAATCTTTATCAGGGATAGAATTGTGATGGTTCAGTATGGTAAAAGGTTTATTTAATAATTCACAAAGGAACAAAGCAGTGAATCAGAGAAATAAGATGTTATTTGCTGATTGTTTCAAGGCGGTTACGTTCTTAAGCACAAATAAACATGCCCACACCTCCATACAAAGATAAGAATAAAACCTGACAGTGTTTTAGAATTTTAACCTGATTCGAAATATTAATTTAAAAAAAGATCAACAAATATAGTATGTAAATATTAGTATGTGGTTATGTCATCATTAGCGGCTTATATCATAATTATTTGTATTGGCACTGAAAACAGTGTTTTTGTGTCAGTAGGTCTGTGGTCCTTTTTCAATGCACTGACAAACAACCTATTTAGTAATTTAGTTTGGAGGACCCCTTCTCCGTTCAGTGAGGGTTTCTACAGTAATATATACAGTATGTATATGCCTCCCTTTACGACTGAACAAGCGGTTTGTTTGTTTGAGCTGTTTGCTCAGGTCAGCCAATGCATTTTTTTTTTTTTTGGCAAAGGGTTTGTTTGGTTTTGCCAAAGTAAAAGTCAACACACTACTTGCAGTATTTCATTCCACTGATATTTTTCCACTGATCAGTTTGTTGCCAGATTTGAAAATATAAAAATGTAGTGAACAACAAGAATCGTCTGGTTCTGTTTGGCATGGTGCTACAGTTTCTGTATGGTCTGCTGTTTTCTTTGGGCCTAGTTTGGGTTTGAGGAAATGCCCAGCCAGAGTGATCACAAGTCTATAAAGCCTCTGTTCCCTGGGTTTAGACTCCTGTTTGCTTTCCTCTGCCTGGTGGTGCAAGGTTCAAATCCTGAATTAAAAGTTGAAGTGAGAGGAAGTACAGACTGCACAGTCTGGGAATGCCAATTTGTTGTAGTGCATCTCCCACTTGGAGAAACTGATGTTTTCATCTACTGAGTTGATGTGAGGTGATGAGTGCCTTGTATCTTAAACTGTTCTCACCGTGTACATCATTCAATTTATGATTCATTAGGGATATCCATATAGCAGCTATATTTTCGCAACATTCTTGCACTACATTTTTAACATTTGAGCAGCCAAATGTGACACAGTCACCAAATCAAATATTGTATTTAATTTTTGAGCTAATTAATGCATTATTTAGCAATGTTTCTGTTGGCATAGTTCACTTCACTCCTGATTTGGTTGGTTTGGTGTAATGCTAGCAAGTATTAGCATTAGTATTAGCACATGACAACTATTATATAACAGTATGTATGGCTTACTGATCCAAAGCTACTCAAATGACAATTTCAATTTCCAAATCCCATAATATAGCTGAACAACCAGGCTCACAGTCCAATCTGGAAAACCAGCAGCCATCACAATAAGCACAATTATAATGTGTAAAACCATCATGCATCATATCTGTTGTTCATTCATGTTAAAGTCGTGGCCCGACCCTGTCCTGGTTTGCAGATGAGATCTAAATTCAGCATATGAAAAGATCACTCAACAAGTGACGGGTAGTAAGTGATTATTATGGGAAATTATTAGGGGCAACCATTACATTTCTATTAGCTGCAGGAAATTTTATAGGGGGCATCAAGAGGAGTTGAGTAAGTCGCT
This sequence comes from Hollardia meadi, assembly GCA_037974645.1. NCBI lineage: Eukaryota > Metazoa > Chordata > Actinopteri > Tetraodontiformes > Triacanthodidae > Hollardia > Hollardia meadi. The sequence continues at coordinate 12,242 of JBBPCS010001149.1, read as the reverse complement.
ATGACGATCAAAGTTAGACACGAGAATGGATCTCTTGACAAGTGACCAATTGGACATCATGCAATCACTGTCCACCACTCAGATGATACATATGACAAATCTTGATAAGAAATCTGCTATAAAACAATGTTTTTATTTATGGGACACTCAAACTGAACTGATTCACATGATTGTCCACAGACACTATTAGCTTTATTTGAATTATTGTTATTATATTCAAAGGAAAGATAAGCTTTTCTAAAGGCTGTTTCATAAAATTTGGAGACCTGCAAGTGACTTGCAAATAACTGTCAAAACCAATGATGTACAGCAGCTATTCTCAATCAGCCGTTGCCCACTGGTGGGCCGCGGAGGCATTGGTAAAGCCAAATGATAAGATTATTATTTTTATAGTACATTTTTTTTGTTATTTTTATATCTAAAGGTGCTCAAGACTTCACATAAATAAAAAATGCTAAATCTAAATGCATATGTTCAATAACCAGTTGCATTTGAAAATCACCAGAAAACTGTGTTCTGCCACTATAGCTAACGTCTGCCACAGCTAGCACATGGTTTTGAAACCTGGCTGTGGCACACAATGGTTTTGAAGCAAAAAAGTGATGTGAGAGACAACCATACGCAAGTAAAAACTCCAAAGTATGTACTGAGGAAATATGACCCAGATTACAATGATTTATTTATTTATTTATAATCAGAAATGGGCCTTGAGTTACAAAAGGTTGAGAACAACTGATGTAGAGTAGGGTTGTCACAATATCAGATGTTCACTTCAAGTTACTATATCGGTATGTACAGAAAATATGAAAACAAAAATCAGTTCACATAAAAAATAACAAAAAGCGAAAATAGTGTCAGTCATAATTGTATCCTGGTGTGTGCTGGATTACAGGGTTTTAAAAAAAAAATTTACCCTGCACTAGCTGGCACCCAGGAGGGCAGCACTGCTGTGCACGCAGTATGTTTTGTTCTGAAGTGTGTGGAGAGGGAGCCTGTAACCATAACAAAAACACTCAATGAACAGTGAAAAGGCAACCACATGAACTGATAAAAGATCCACAGGGCCTAACATCTGCGCTGGATTAATTACACAATGTTATCATCATATGAGCATTATCAACATGATATCAATATATCATTTTTTTTAAATATCACGGTTATTTTCAATATTGGTATATCATAACACCTCTAATGCAACTCAATAGCATCTTTCATTAGACCCTCCCTGCCTGGTTAGCATCTTTCCAACTCCATGCCCTCAGTTTATAGCACAGACTCTCTGGTAAAAATGTAAAGTCTCCAAGCCAAAGCTGAGATAATTGGTGACATCATCAGGGTTATTTTCTCAGACTTTACTCCTCCTCCTCCTTTTTTCCACAGCCTGAACATTCGCAGTAGTGACAAGTAAACTTCACATGTAAAATCACTGGAGTGCCCCTTGAAAATGACTGCAGTAGTTCATGTGTCATAAAGCAGCGACACTTTATGCAGATTCATACAAATCAATAAATTATTTGCCAATTTACTGTAAATGTGTTGCCTTTTGCTGTTTGCCACTAAAAAAAACAACATGAAGTGAACCACATCAGGCGTCACCCTCCCGACTCTCACTAATTATTCACGCTGCTCTCCCAGTGTCTCACCATGTCTGTACTTGTTTTCCAGTCTGGTTGGCTGCTCCACTGATGGGTGCGGCTGTGATGTTCACCTCCACTCACTCTTTTTTTGCCTCTGTTGCTATGGTATCCTGAGCCCACCATATAGCAGCTATTATTAGTTAACAGTGAGGATGTCAGGATGTCATTTGTCTGCAAATAAAAATGAACAACAAATCCCCTCTTCTCCTTTTCTGAAAAAGATTCTACCATTGAGCAGAATCAGGTTCTGTATACCAGATAAACTGTTCATGTCTTGAGCAATGGGCACAGAGCTGTGTTTAAATTTTCATGCCCTGGGTTGCACTGTTGTTCCACGTGGTTTTAACAGAGGGGCCTCACACAGTCTTTAATGTTTCAGCTAAGAATCTGCTCTTCTTTTTCACCATGCTCAGCTATTATCTACAATGTGCAAAAGTGACATTATTATATGTGGGGCTTCCACTAACGACTATTTTCATCAATGATTAATTTGCCAATTATTTTTTTTACAATCAATTAAAATTGTGAAAAATGCTCCTCATATTTTCCCAGAGCCCACAGTGACGTCTTCAATTTGCTTCTTTTGTCAAACCAAAAGTCCAAAACCCAAAGACTCTTCATTTACTATCAGATAGGACAAAGAAAAGTAGCATATCCTTACATTGAAGAAGCTGGAACCAGCAAATGTTTGACATTTTTGCTTGAAAAATGTCTGAAACCATTAATCGATTATCAAAAAAGTTGTCAACTAATTTCCTTTTGATTGACTAATTGTGGCAGCTCTAATTATATGTTGCCTTCTTTTGAGAATATTGATGAGCAGATTGATCGTCCCAGTTAAAATTTCAAGTTGTGCTGATGGCTGTATGCAAATAGTCCATCACAGAAAGGGATTTAAACATAGTGCCAAATAGGACTGCACAATATATCGTTTCAGCATCGACATCACAATGTGCCCATGTGCAATAGTCACATTGCACGACACACAATGTCAAGTAAGGCAAATTGACTCAAACACGTCCTGCTTCGTCAACTTTTCTGCTACTTGATACAAAAGGAAAACTTGCAAGATTATCATTTTCCATGACTAATCTACAAGAGGTTTGTTTATCTTTCAATCTTCCGGCACATAGATTAAGCACACATTTTAACATTGTGACAAATGGTAGATTACATACGTAAATAACACACTTCTGCGAAACACAAGTCTATTTGTAGAGTTTATCAAAAAATGTGCCACCTGTTCTCTCCGCACTGGTCCATGCTGGATTCAGAGTCGCATATGTGAAATTGAAAGTGGAGGGGTGCCTAGGGGGCTGAACCAACTGTGGTAGAAGAAGGAGGGGGGATTTGTTTTGTTTTGAGAACAGACTTTTAAAATATCCAAAATGATGAGAAAATTAGGATTGACTGTTTATCTGTACATGAATAACACACTGGCTGTATGTGGTGAAATTTCTTGTATTCTTTCATATCACAATATGTATCGCAGGGGAAAAAAAGATATTCCAATTTCAGTTTTTTTCTAATATCTTGCAGCCCTCCATCAGGTACTGACTGAGGATGAAAGGCCAAACTCAGACCTGCCATGGAGGCCTGTGCTGTCTTGAATGTACACTACATTCTGGACTGTGCTGAATGTTTCAGTGATTCTAGTATCTTTCTGTCTCTGAGTCAGAGCAGCAGAGATATGAGAGTGAAAGCCAACAGATGGGAGACACAAAGAGGTCATGCTCTTTTAGGGTCTCGTCTGTGAATTCCCTCTAATCCTGTTAACTCAAGCCCTCTTAAGGAAAGTGCCACCTGCGTTGGAGAATCATTGGGGTGTGTTTCCATAGTTACCCAGTATTCCATCCCCTGTGTCCGTACAAGTGGGTGAGTCCGGGAGCTGGGGGGAGGGGGGGGTGAAGCTACACATCATGTTACACTCCTCAGATGCATGTATTCACAATGCATGTGATTAAATAATTAATTAGAACACATGTTTTTACAAAGTGGTAAATTGCAGCACTTAGCTCAGAGTCTTTAATCAGAGTGTTGATGAATAGATGAGTGGTTCCAGTTGAAATACATGAGTAATGTTTTCCTCTTCAATCTGTATTTGGCTGTCATACAGACTGCAGTCTCATCATCAGTCTCTGGGTTTAAATGGTGAATATTCCATTAATATTTACCAGTATTTAGAATAAACCAGCTGTCCTTCGCTGCCAACATCGCTGTGACAACCCACTCCTGCAGATTCATTCTCCACAACATCAGGAGGATATGTCCATTCTTCACACTCAAAAAACAACATGAGAGTGAACCAGGTAAAATTGTGTTTGATGTCAACAAATAATTAACATTAAACGTTAACGTTACGTCTCTCTTCTGTCTGTCTTGCTAAGCTGGGCAGTACATCTGCTGGTCTGTCCGTGTCTTGCAGCCTTTTGCAGGCATTTGTCAGGCACTTTTTGTGCTGTGCAAAATACAGCTATTTCGCTTGATAAACGCCAACGGGGAACAGTGTTTATAAACTGCCAATTGGAAAAAATAACCGCACCATGCACGAACATGCATTCATATGCGTGTGCACGAAAATGAAACTCGCGCTTTCCAGCAGTAACTCCTGTGGGGACCAGACAGTCCAGACAATATGTGTGAGTGATGACTATCTAGTCTCTCAGTCAAGGTTTAGTTATAACTTATTGACTTCTGACTATAGGCTTATGTTTACCTTGAAAACTAGCCAAAGCTATTGTACAGCTGTACTACCAGGCAGCAGAGCCAAAGCTCTACATTTTATATTTTCTACAATTTCTTATTTATGTTCATGTTATTTATGATCTAGCAGCCTCTTAATCTTGTTCTTAAAGTGCATCATATTGATACATTCAAAGTTAATTTTTTTTTTCCCTGGGGAGCATACCTCCAGACCCCCCAGATGGTCCGAGGGTCACCCACCATAGTCTCACGAAATCGTGTGGGAAACACTGCATCCTACATCCAGGACATGGTCAAACCACACATCCCAGCCTGTCCACTATGCTCTGCTACAGCCAATCAGCTTGCTACTTTCTCACGACGAAGGGGGCCCAGCTACTCCTTTAAAAAGTCTCGACTGTTTGGTGTCCTGGCTCCAAAATGATGGAAGCAGCTCCCAACTGACATCAGGACAGCAGACACCAAATTTTTTTTGTCGCAGACTAAAAAATTAATCTGTTCAGACCGCACCTTGGCCCATAAATAAAAATAATTTTTCCCTCTATCTCTTATTGTTCTAAATGTAGCACTTGAAGCAATTCACCTATAAAGTTTAGTATACTTATATATATATACTCGGGGTTGTATCAACATGGTTGAATCCACTACGGCCCTGTTTACACTGGCATTAACATCTGTCCTGGGTGATCCGATCACAAGTAGAGGCGTGGATGCCCCCAAGACGCATTGAGGACGCATTTGAGATCCGATCACTCAGACTACATTTGGAGGTGGTCTAGGCCACGTGACCACAATCCTTCCAGTGTGTATGTGAATGTGTCCTGGGCCACACTGAAAGACCACCTACTCAACTGATGTCCTCTGAACAACAAGAAGAAGCCACAACAACAGGTTGAATGGATTACACGCTGTCTGATTTCCATTTGGTTCACTGTAATGTAAATTACGCGTTTGGGGTCTCTTACCAGCAAGGGTAAGCAGCAGATGTTTGTGAACAGTCTATTTCAATTGATTTCACCATAAAACAACACAACATCACTGTACCATCCTGTCTGCTGCTCTGCGCGTCTTACCTGCCAACATTTAGCAGTTGTTTGAACACACTGTTTCAACTTATTTCACCATTCACCCTAAATTTATGAAAGAAGACAACATTTTATTGATGGTAAACATGTCAAATATTACAAATACAATAAACAGTAACCAATATAGGCTGCTCCTCTGTCGCACATAAGGAAAGTCCCCCAGACTCCCTAAAAAAGTCAGAGCTCTTTAGTTAGGAGAAAACTTTATAAACTTTGTGAAACACTCATCACGAGTGGTCACTCAAGACACATGTGGAGACGCATGTCAATGCCAGGTGTGATCTGACAGTCTGTCCACTTGTGATCGGATCACCCAGGACACATGTTAAATGCACAATAAATAATTTCTGCCTCTAGGGTTGTCGGTGGTTGGTGGGTGCTAGGTGATCATGCCACAAGAATAAGTGACTCATATGTTCTCCATTCTAAAGGGAGGTCTTGCTCATAAATTCATGCACTACTAAGGCCCATACTGAGCAAAGCATATTAATATCATGCTGGTCACCATGCTGAAATTATGTCTTTTGATTTTGAATAAAAGTTTCACATTAACAGTTGGGGGTCTTATGTTGAAAGTTAAGCATTCAGAATGATTAAATATTCAGATTTTGACGACGACAAATCTGACGACCACTCGTGTTTTCTTAGAAGCTTGAGCTAAAGCAGGCTTTACATCATACAAGAGCTGTAGCTTCAGAGAACAAACCCAAGTTTGAAATAACAACAACAGGCCAACTTCACTCATGGCTTGGGGGGTACCACTAGCACATCCTTAGATTAGGTTGGTGTGTGTATGAAGTGTGAATTCAAGCACTGTATTAAATTCAAGTGAGGACAAAGTGACATGTATATAGACAGAAGGCATGTAGAAATGTTAAATCTGAGGTGAACAGTTAGAACTATGAGCACAAACCAATCGAGAGTGATTTCATGATGACCACTTATTTCTCTTTAAAGTCCTGTCAAAATACTGACCCACAAATCAGCCAATGTCAACCACAGCTAAAGATAAACACACCATCGGGATTTCCAAGCCTCATATATGTCACCCATGATAATCACATTATCAATTCCAACACAGACAATGACACCCTGTTGAATCCCCTCTGGTTATAGTAGATGTTATTGCTTACTGCAGCCAATTAAAGAACAATTTCTGGATCAGGGGAGGGGAATCAGTTCTTGTTTACATCTTGTTAGGGTCGCTCGCACAGCCTGAAGGCGATGCAGACCACAGACACAGCTGCCTGTCCTTGCAACACACCACTTGCACTTAACTAGCAGACCTCAAAAGAGCTGACCTATTACAACACCCCCTCTGGAGAATGGTGAGTGCTGCAGTGTCCCATTTTTTCTGCCAAGGTGCCAGAATGAGAGTAAGAAAGACACAGACTGACAGAACAAAGCAGTCAAGTCAAACGGTTTCCCAAATGATGAATCAAAACACAATACTACACCTCCGGTTGCAAATGCCAATGCGCGCAGTCCTGCCATTTTGTCCTAGGAAGGTATAAAGAAGAGTACACGGCTTGCTGGTGCTATACTGTAGCTGATGTCCGGAGTTGTGTCGCAGGAGAACAGGGTGGTACTACCTAATCTCTCCAAGACAGGACATTTATGACAGATTGACTCATTTCCAGACATTGTTCCCCTCACTCGCAGGAAAGTAGCAGCATACAAGTTGCTGCCAACAACACCCACCCCCTGCCTCAAATACCCTAAAAAAAAAGGCCTCAAGACTGGGAGTACATTGACTGTAGGTTTTCAATGAGTTCTTGAGGAATCAGCAGAATGTGACTTCACATATTCATCAACAAAGAATCTACCCATATTTCTATCAGGGTAGGAAACTGTCAACTTTTTCAAAGTGCCAAGTTATTTTCAGGACACTCTGTTCCTGCTGCCAATTTTTAAAAGGGACAGTTCAACCCAAAATCAAAAATACATATTTTTCCTCTTACCTGTACTGCCCTACAAAGGCAAAGTGCAGTAACTACACAAACAGTGAAACTGAGAAAAATGCCTTAAGTTTTTACACTGTCCAGCCAAATAATTTGTAGGTAGATTAGTGGTAACACATTCATGTAGTGTCTTCTTAGGAAGACATTTTTATAGATAAGAACCATGACTACTGATCTGACCTATGACCCCAAAAATGCAGATACTGCACTCTGCCTTTGGATGACCTGAAACAACTATAACACTATTGTAAAGGCAAAGTGCAGTATACAATCTAAATGTGTTCATCCAACTTTCTTGTTGTTTTTCTGTTAGAACAAAACAGTTTGAGAGTTCTTACTAAATTCTGATTCTTTTAATGGTTTCATTTATTGATGTTTGCAAGTTGTGAATGTTGAAATTCGTCATCATTTTCCTCATCATCATTATCATTTTACACAATAAATAAATGCTGGTACGCTGACTTGCATTAGAATTTTCATTTTATTTAAAAATACAGTATTTCATTACGGACCAAGGATGCTTTAATTAGTTTTAAAAATCGTTTAAAAATTAATTGCATTCGAATTTTCCTTTTACTGTCAAAAATCATTTGTTGGCTATTACTCTATGATAAAAGGACATAACAGAAAGATGTTTGGCAGTTAGATGAAGGTTAAAATTCCCTATGTTTTGACCCAAGGATGTAGCCTATGACGATAGGCTAGATGTCTATCATCATTGTAGGCTACTCGGAGACAACTGTAGTGTTACTTTATAAACTGTACGTCCCATGTTTCATTTGTCCCGGCGATCAAAAACCCGGCGATCAAAAACGCTAACACGATATTTTAATCTATCTCAATGTGATCCAACATGGTTTGCAAGCTGAGTATAGCAAACTGTCAGACTTAACAGCTGATTTTTAACGCCTCCTGCTGCTGCCGGCTGCTCGTCCACTTTCCAAACGAGGCGCAGCTAGCTTTAGCTAGATTTAACTTTAGCCTGCTAACTGAGGGAGCTACCTTTTTCACTACAATTGGATTGGCTGCCTGACACATGAAGAGATGTCCGAATCAAGAAACATTAACGGGATTATAAATTGGATTATCATAAGGTTATCAGAGTGGATATTGCCTTTAAGGGAGCAGGTAGGCTAAAATTGTCTGTGTTTAATTTGCTAGCTGCTAGCAAGCTAGCTAATTGCCGGTAGTTAACTGATTGTAAAGCTGTCATTTGCCGGACTAGATGTTCATATTTTGTTTTGTTATCTTCCTTACCCTTTCCTGGATATTTGTGTTTTAATGTGAGTTCAACCATCATTTCACAACGGGATTGTGCCATGTCTATTCTGTATCTGGTAGCCTAGCTGGTTGGCTGGTTGGTTCTGTGTGAGGGAGTGTTATGATCGGGATAAGATTACCTGATTTACAGATACTGCAGTCAAAGCCAGAACGCAGTAACTTCAATTACTGCGGTTTGCCTTGGTATTTGCCTGGATTTTTTAGTTACTGCAAATTTGACACTCTTTTTTATCTGAAACAGAACACAATAGAATCAGGACAGATGTCACAAAGTTCATTTCCAGTCTTAACTCAGTTTTGACCAAATGTGTAGTTACTGCGGCCTACTGCCTTTGTACGGCAGTGTAGTGCTATTTATCCATCTAGATTGTTTTAGTGAGTTGCTCAGTTTTGGAGATATCAGCTGTAGAGATGTCTGCCTTCTCTCCAATATAATGGAACTAGATGGCACAGAAGGAAACGTGCATCTACTGATGGATGAGAGGCTAGCCAACTAAGCTAAATAGGCCATAACGTTACAGCTCCGCCGAGGAGGACACCATTAATGTTTACATCCCGCCTTGTCACGAGTAGATATGTGTTTCCTTCTGAGTGGTGATACAGTGTAGTTCCATAGACAGAAAATAGTTCCTACATGAAACTTCTGACAACAAGGTCTGTGGATTATCTTTAGTATTGAGCACCACAAGCCCCATCATCACAAGTCCCATCTAGTTCCATTATATCCAAAATTGAGCGACTCGGACCACAACTATCTAGATAGCTAAATAGCTCTACAAGTAGGGGAAAAATATGTATTTTTGATTTAGGGGTGAACTGTCCCTTTAAGGACTATTATGTACAGTAAAGCAGGAAAGGCTATTACTTTATTCTCATCAGGGTTCCACTCCCAAAGAAGCAGAGAGGGATCACTGAAACAGCCCTGAGGCTGTTCTCGACACAATTAGACCTCAGTGATAGGGAACGCTCAATAGAGGCATGGCTAACTTTGTTAGTTTTACTTTTAATTAATGAAATTACAAAAAGATATCCAATTTAAAAATTGGGATTACTGAAATTTGTTCCGGATTAAGGAGTTATATAAAGCCATGTAAAGACCACAGGGGGCTTCCTGGAAGGGTTAGTGTAGGACGCAGACATGTGGGATCCTGTGGACTGTCACGTGTTGATGAGTCAGCCGCTGTTGATGACACAATAGCAACAGATTTATCTCTGTGTTACCTCAGACTGCTGAGAGCTGAGCTGTGGATGAGAACACAACCTATTAAATCATTCCACAGTGGGCACTGAATCCAATATTGCCTTACATTCCCTCTGATCAACACAATGTTTCTCCTCCCTCTCCTCCCCCAAGAGGTCTTTTCTGTTTGGTAATACATAATATGTAAGTATTTTATATTTTACAATATTGGATATTTTTCTGTTTACTGATGAAAGTGCCTGAATCCCTTAATCTCTGAACTATCAACAACAAAAATAAACCACTGACACAAGCTCAATGACCTCGTTATGGTTACTGGACTGATTAATACTCCAAGGAGAGAAGTAGTGATGCAAGATATTTATCAAAGAGGAAAACGATGGGCCTGATAATGGGAAATTTTATATCATCGGCTATCAGCTGATAATAAAATTATTCAGGACAAGTAGAGTTGATAATACAAAGCCAAATTTCTTTATCTGCCAAAAAACAGAGAAGACATTTTTTACAGTTTCAGAGGAAGTCAACAGGATTGTTATTTACAACACATGTCCCACAAGGGTTCAGAGAGGAGGGAAAACATCTACGAGTTTTAACACAACTAATCTTATTAGAGCTGTGGAATATTAAGTCATCCACCTTTGCTCACTATATCTTCACCTTTCTTACCCTCAGCTGTGCAGAAGCTGCAGGTTATCAACTTCTTTTAAAAATACAAAAATGTGAACTTATCAGTTATCTTATCAGTATTGGCCATGAGAGGCAGGTAATCATCTGTTATCGTTTGAAAAAAAATCTATTTTGTGCATCCCGAGAGAAGAACTTTTCCTTCATTGGGAGGCATGTTGCCTTGATGTTTAGCCCAAAAGTGTTTTAACACTATCTATCACCATCCCTAAAGAATACTATAATAATGAACTAGAATGACCACCTCACAGCTGTACCTCTGCACACCAGTCAAGTTGCAGTTTCCATCCATGTCTGTCCAGACTCATATAATATATGTAGTGACTGATAGAGAGTTTGGTCACATGGTGCAACAACAATCACCTGAAGTTCAATATCAACAAAATCAAAGAGCTTGTGGTGGACTACAATGTTTCAAATATGGATGTTGCTGCACAGAAGCTTTAAATTGATCAATACAATCTGCACAGATTGTGTGAAATTTTGTCATAATTAGCCTATAAATTCTTAAACTATGACTAAAAATGTGTTTAATAGGTCACAGTGACCTTGACCTTTGACCTCTGACCACCAAATTCTAATCAGTTCATCCTTGGGTCCAAGTGAATGTTTGTGCCAAATTTGAAGAATTTCCGTCAAGGTCTTTCTGAGATATTGCGTTTCGGTGGGTTTTAGTTTTAGTGTCGCACATCTGAATTTCCTTTTTGGGCCTGACAGCATCAGTATTATTACCTCCACCAAGGAGGTTATGTTTTCAATGCCGTTTGTTTGTCTGTCTGTCTGTTTGTCTGTCAGTAAGATTATACAAAAACTACTGAACCGATTTTCCTGAAACTTGGTGGAGGGGTGGGGTATGGGCCAAGGAAGAACCCATGAACTTTTGGAGCAAATCCGGATAAAGGGGTGGATCCAGGATTTTTTTTTAAACTTTCTTTAACATTGCGAGATAGGACAATTTATCAGATTTTCGTCAATTTCCTGGAAACTAATATATAGACCATCATGAAAAAATCAGGTATGTGCATTATGAGATGTTTCAACAATATATGTAATTTGGTGCAGATCCCCATAAAGATCCAGATTTTATGGATCAAAATATAAATTTTTTGTTTGTTTGTTTGTCTGTCTCTTAGCAAGATAACTCAAAAAGTTATGGACAGATTTTGATGACATTTTCAGGAGTGGCAGGGAATGGCCCAAGGAACAGTTCTTTAAATTTTGGTGCAGATCTGGATCCAGGGGAACTGAGCTGCCTTGGATGAGGTTTGCGCTCTCCGAGCACTTCTTTTTCTAGTTTAGGGTGTTTTCATACCTGTGGTTCAGTTCATTTGTTCTGGAACAAGGGGAGGAAGGCTACATTGTTGCATTTTAGTTCTGATCTGGTTCCTGTTCACACTGACTTTTTATAAATGAACCAAGAAGAGTAAACATGAAGTTAGACAGACTGACAGGTAACTCGATGAATGGACAATTTTGGTGAATGTTATCCTGCGTCATTAGCATATCATCAGGACCATAGGCGCCGATTTATGTTTTTGCCCGTGGGTCCCGATATCAAGTGAATACCACCAGTGATGACTACCACAATATGACTTTTATTGCGCTGCTTCAGGAGGCCTAATTAATTAATCTGTGGTGCTATCGCCGCTGCTGCTGCAGGTTCCTCCGTGACTCCTGCTGTCAGTGT
>JBBPCS010001148.1:0-15613 GCA_037974645.1 Hollardia meadi | reverse complement strand
TGGAGTTGGAAAATATGCATAAAAATGATGATATGGTCAAAATACTCACTTGCCTAATAATTGTGCACGCAGTGTATCTTACTCTGAGTGACAAATTGAGCATTTGTTGTTGTTGGGTTTTTTTTGTCAGAATTTATTTTTAGGTCAACAGGTTGCCTGGGGGACTCCTGGGATTTTTCCATTAACAAGCCTGTTTTCTCAACAATTTCACCTATCTCCCAGTGTTGAGGAAGGGTCACGATATTACTGAAAGTAATAAAAAAATGAGTCCATTACTAAAACAGGCAAAAACAGTATGTGATCCCCTGGATTACAATTATGTAGCTGCATTATTTTAATAGCATTTTGAACAAACGCACCAACCACTAGCACCCAGAAAAATACATTTAGTGCAAGCAAAGACACTCATTTATAAATTCGAACGAACTCAATTAGAAACAAACATTAACACAAGTTATGCTGAGGATTTATGTTGTACGAACAGTCTTATAAAGGTCAATATTCAACATGTCAATATTCGGAGGACTTTTCTGCCTTCAATGCCAACTTTAATGAATTAAAAGGGAATTATAAACCTACAGGTTTCACAAACCCATCGTAAAACACAATACAGTCATTAAAACACAGATGTCAATCAGGAGGCGCAATGTGCATGAGATGGTTTGTGTGTTTTCCATGGTTATGTGTGTGTGTCTCTAGATTTGTGCTTTTCCGCTATGTATTTGAGCAAGATATTGTACATAACTCAATGGTGGCATCAGGCAGTTAGTCAAAATGGAGGCGATATATAATAAAACCCTTTTTACTGATGAGCCGACTGTCTTTTTTGAAGAAATACAAGGATATCGAGGGTGTGGTGAAGATAGAGGAGGTGAACGGAGAGGAGCTCGTGAAAAGGTTTGCCGAGGAGATGGAGGAGATGCTTGGCAGGAAGATGAAATCTGTGAAGGTAATTATGGCACATTCGGTAAAATGTAACGGCAACCAGCTTGACAAGCGCTGCTCTGCAGACATGTCCCAGTTTAAACAGATTTAATCATACACATTTTTAATCTGTGTAATCTTGGACTTGATAATCTTTTCTACATGGGCGTGGAATGCATCCTTAACCTGCCGTGTTTTATCACAGAGGTTGGCAGAAGCAGCAGAAGATGCTGACCTTTACCACGAGTACAACGAAACATTGGCGGTATGTGACAATGTGCTTCAATATAGTCTAACTTAGTATGTACCCACTGATTTATTCCCCAAATATACTATACTGAATATTATCTGTTTGTGTCACATATTTGTCTAGTTTCACCTCATTCACATTCACACAAGACTTTTAGTAATAGCAAATATACTTGAATACCATAGAATCCCATCTTTTTTTAAACATGTCTTCAATATTTCATCATCAAGTAATCTATAAGCTTCTCATCCTTTACTGTTCTGTCTAGTTTGACTACTTTAACTCCTTGCTGATCAACACGGTGGATGAGGATGGGAACCCAGTGCCGCTGGGAGGGGAATTCCCTCTGGAAGAAAATGAACACTTCAATAAACTACCAGTCAACACGCAACTGAGTAACATACAAGTCCCTACTAATGTCTACAACAGAGGTACAGAAGCAGGAACACACACACATACAGCCTGTATTCCCTTCCATATACTGTACAATACATCTGATTGGCAGTCGAATATAAATTTTATTCCTTCTCTCTTTCCGTAGATCCAGATATTCTGAATGGAGCCTATATGTCCGAGGCTCTGAATGAAGTGTTCATTGATAACTTCCACAAAGATCCAACTCTCACCTGGCAGTATTTTGGTAGCTCTGCAGGCTTCTTCAGGTTGTACCCAGGTGTGTGTGAGCGTGAGCGTCTCCTACCACACCATGCATGCTCGTATCCCAGAATTTCAGCAACTTCTGTCTTGCGTTTCTCCCGCGTTGGCAGTGTTGAGACAACATAAACAGAGCTGTGAATAAACAGTCAGCTACGCAAGCCAAACGATATACTTACACAGCAACTGACGATGCAGGAAACTGTCTGTCAAACGTGATGACTCAGTCTCAGCTGCAATGTGGCTGCTGGTGAATTATCTCCTGTGTGGGTGTCTGTGTGTGTGTGAGAGAGGAGTAATTAGCAGAGGATTTGTGACACAGCTCGTTTTACTCATCTGCTACCTCATCCATCTCTCCCTCATTTGACAAGCTGTCACGATCCATCCACGCATACATTTGTTCAGCCGTCCATCAGCCAGGAACCATCTGAGTTTTTCTAAATCTCTTTTTTTTTTTCTAAATCTCTCCGTCTTTCTTTCTGTCTATCCAGGGATCCAATGGATTCCAGATGAAAATGACGTTGTCACCTTTGATTGCAGAAACAGAAACTGGTAAGTTCAGGATGCCATTCAAACCCTAGTTATGGGCCCTAACATTCCATGCCAGCGTTCATTGGGCGACCTTCGCTAATTGTTGTGTCTATGGCTGTGGTTTTTCTGTGTGGCTGGCAAGTTGGCCCCAGTCTGTTCATTTCAGGGATTATTTGGCCCAGCTGAGCATGTTTGGATCAACAGCAGAGGCAGTCGGTGGAAAAAGTGTCTTTCTGACTAGTTTTTCAGCCTCCTGAATCAGTGACGTTACCCATTTAGTGCAGTCTTATCCTATTTTTTTTCAACTTTAAACAGAAGTCATGAGGTGATGTGGTTGAACGATAAGCATTTTATCATCCAGCCTTTGTCGGTATCAGTTTTCTTCTTCTTTTTTTTTAATCAGTGCCCAAACCCTTAACCAGTAATTATGATAATAATAACCTTTATTATCATAGCACTTTTCTAAACCCATGTTACAAAGTGCTTTACATAACAAGGAGATCATAAAAACACAATAATAATAAGAGCAAACAATAACACCAGCAAATAAAACAAATAAAAAAGATTTAAAAGAGGTCACTGTCTCTGCTGACCTGATTTCAAACGCTCTATCACCTCTAGATTTTAGCCGTGCCTCAGGAGCAACTAAAAGACCTCTCCCTGAGGATCTCAGGTTCTATTTTAGGTCATGTGCAACTAAAAGTTCAAATAAATAACTCGGGGACTGACCATGAATAGCCTTAAGTCAACAGTAAGATTGGATTTTGGAAATATTTCTAAGATGGTAAAAACAGGACTGTGCAAGTTTGACAGAGAGCCAGTATGCACATTACCAGGACCCTAAAACTGAAGCAGCTAAATGGAATTCACCCATCACTAATATTATTATTTGCACTTATAGTTTTTGCTCTTGTGACTCAAAATGCCTTCTGTGTCAAGTGGAACAAGAGTTGGATTACTGTTTCCGGTAATAGTAAAGGTACAGGAACACTGTCTGGTCCTCAGACGCAACGTACTGTGTCCTGGAAGGAGGCAATCAAGGCGAAAGACAGTTTTGGTCTGGAAAGTTGCCGATCACAGCTGCTGCACAGGAAATCTCATTGATGTTAATGAGCTTGGAAAGTCAGGGGATGATAATAAAGATAGGTTCTTTATTGTCACATACATCTTAACAATGTAGCGAAATTGGTTCTCTGCATTTCACCCGTGCCCAGCAGTGCAGCGCCCGGGGACCAACTCCAGATCTTTAGCCAGCGTCCAGGTCAAGGGCACGAATTAACCTAAGATACATGTTTTGATGGTGGGGGGAAACCAGAGAAGCCGGAGAAAACCCCACTCAAGCACGGGGAGAACATGCAAACTCCACACAGATTCCCCTCCGGGAATCGAACCCAGGACCTTCTAGTTGTGAGGCAACAGTGCACTGAGCCAGCGCACCGCCTAAGTACATAAGTAGATGAAGAGACACATGGATCAATGAACAGAGGAACAAATAAAAGGATAAGGCTTGAACTCTGCTTGCTCTTGTCTGTCTGCTAGACTGCTGGTAAATAATGTCTAGTCTGGTTGACATAATAAAGATAAAATATATTTTTTACCACATCCTACCTCAATTTGCTGTCTCCTTTTAGGTATATCCAGGCAGCCACTTCTCCGAAAGATGTGGTGATCGTGGTGGATGTCAGTGGCAGTATGAAGGGACTCAGGTTGACCATAGCCAAACACACCATCAACACAATCCTGGATACACTGGGAGAAAATGACTTTGTTAACATCATAGCTGTAAGTACACATTTGGCCCGCCAGAGGCAGAGAGTACCTAAATCCTGAGCGTGACTTTAAGATTAACACCCTAACACACAAATACACAGATAAGCTAATACACATGGTACAGTAGAGAGAGACTCGGGTAGATGTGTGCAACATTCATTTTACACCATTTATCTTCGGTAACATCAAAGCTTCAGATTTCATTTTGTTTTTAGGTTTTTCAGGATTCCTGCTGTGTGCAGCCCTACAACTACAAATCGGTGTAATAAGCATGGTTTATCCTGGTATTACTGTGTGTGTAATCATACGCCTGCTGCAAATCCGCTGCCCTTAAGCGGTTTTTAAACAGAATTTAAAGCTACCCTCCCGTCGATAGAGTGACTGCAGGAAAATGAAAATCAGTTATTATTGTTATTCTTTCAAAAATGAGTACGAGAGGTTTAAATCCCACTTTCTTATATGGAAAATCATGTAGTTTGACTTTGAACTTGCCTTGAACTTTGAATCACGTATCAGGGGACTGTACTCACTATAAAATGTGTAAACAATATAACAAAAAAACAGCTTCCAGGAACATAAATGCCACAGTCAAATGTCCAACTTTAACAATAAGCTCCATCTGAAAAACAACAAAGTGTACTCCAGAAGGTGAAACGGTTATGAGCTACATACGTCATATTAATACACCTGTCATATATTCATATTATTTTGTTGCTTTTACAGAATCTGAATAGATGTAATATAATTAAAGAACATTGTGGTATTTAGGGTGATCGAGTGATTTATTTGAGGTATAGTGAAACTCCAATAACTCTTTGATCATCACCTGTTATAAAAGCTAATCGTGCAGTCTGTTAATATCATTCTAATCATTGATTATATTGGGTTATGTATTTGATCTCTCTCTCTCTCCAGTACAGTGACTATGTTCGCTACATTGAGCCCTGCTTCAAGGGCATGTTGGTTCAAGCTGATCTGGATAACAGAGAGGTAAAATACACGTGCACACACACACACACACACACACACGCACACGCACATAAAAGCTCACAGCTAATTAATTTATTTAGCCAGCCTATTAACCATAAATTGTTATCTCGCTAATCCGTGGATAAAGATCATGCTGTCATCACATCACATCACAGTTGACACCTCACAGGGAATGTGTGCTGTTTAATGGAGGATTTAGTGATGAAACCATCCTGTGTGTCCTGACTCTAGTGTTTTAAGAATGTAGATATTTTTCCTGCATCTTCTCCTCCTTCTTTGTCTTCATTCCCCATCTCCTCGTTTTCATCTCCTCCACAAAGCCATGATTCTTATTTCTCTTTTCTCTTCCTTTGCACATTTTTACCTCCGAACATCCCACTCTCTTTTTTAAATTCACATCTCCACTCTCTTTGTTAAATTCACATGTACAACACCATTAATATCTCATTGTTTCAATGCTGCTTTCATGGCTTTGATGTACCAACAGCCTCTCAATCTGCTCAGTCTGGGTGTGTGTGTGGGGGGGGGGGGGGTATGTGCATGCGTTGCGTGGTGGCTTTATGTCCTACTTTCACTCCTCTTCACATCATTGCACATCAGGTAAAGTCGCTGGCCGCTGACAATTTTAAGTGGGTCACATGACCTGTCAACAGGGGATTTGATTGGTTGAATGCCAAGTGAGAGAGGCTGTAACAGAATGGGCTTACAGATGTTGGCTGGCACAAACTCATGTTGGAACACACACATTTACTGGAAGAAATTCTTCAGTTTTTTGGCTTTAAATAAGATACACATTTCGAAAGAGCTTTTTATCTTTTTGATTTATTTTGAGTTAAACCAAATTGTAAAAAAAAAGAAAAGAAAGTCCAATGTGTGTGTTAGTCTTAGTCTTAGCCTTTTAATAGCTATTAAAAAATACCTTTTATAGAACAAAAATAAAAGAAAATCCTGAGCATTTTTTAAAATTGTAATTGTAGTTAATTGCTGTTTTCACATTGCAAAGTTAAACATCTTTGTTACTCTTCATTTATATTATACTGCAGTAATCATCTATCATTTTAATTGTTGGGGATACTGACTTCTCTTAAAAGTCCCATCAAGCTTAGGTCTGTCGCTGGAAGCTACAACAATGCAGCCACTCGTTGTAGTGTGTGCTTCTGTGTGCGCATATCGATTAATCCTGACTACCTCCTGGTGCTGTAGTGACTTTGCGGTAATTGGTCAGTGTGCCAAGGAGCCGGGGATAATCCCTCCTTTACAGTCTTTCACTCTGTCCGATCTGTCTCTTCCCTTCTCTTTTATCTGTGGTGATCCGCATTCACTTACCAGAAGGGTAAGATGCATGACTTAAGATGTCTAATTGTTTATTTGTTGCATTTCTCTTTGCAGCACTTCAAGCTTTTGATTGAACAGCTTCATGTCAAAGGAGAGGGCATAGTGAAAAATGCAATGAAGGAGTCTTTCAAGATCCTCAACGAGGTTTGCGCCTCTCTTTGCAGCAACCACAGCAACTGCTGGGTCTTAACAATATATACCGCATTGCTAGCAATGGAAATAAATCGTGCGTGTGCATAATGTGTGTGTGTTTAGGCTGCAGCGCTGGGCCAAGGCAGTCTGTGTAACCAGGCCATCATGCTGATAACAGATGGAGCCATGGAGGACTTCCAGGATGTTTTTGAAGAGTTCAACTGGCCAGAGCGACGGGTATGACACAAATAAACACACAGGCACGAACAACTGCAAGCAGCACTGTATCAAGGACAGTGTTCATAACAATCCATCTACTTTATTGTCTCTCCAGGTTCGAGTGTTCACCTATCTGATTGGACGAGAGATGACATTTGCAGAAAATGTTAAATGGATTGCCTGCAACAACAAGGGTAAAAACCAAATAAGGATTACTCATGAGCATGAAGGTCAAAAAAATTAGTTTTTTGACATAAAGCTTATGTGAAAACTAAGAAAATAGTTCTGTTGGCCCTCTGTGGCATTCCCAGGTGGCGCTGTATGAGACTGGGTATCAGGTGATGCCCTCTTGTGAATTACGCAGGGTCATGCAGCAGCTCAGACCTGAAAATAATCGCTTTATATTGCTCTGAGCATATGAAAACCCCCTGGCTAAATACCTGATTATCAGAACGGATACACTGTAAACACATCCATGGCCAAAAAAAAAAAAAAAATCTGCATTTGTGTGTCTGTGTGTGTAATGGTGTAACAGGTGCACTCTCTTCTGTTGCGTACACTGGCACTTGCTTCAGCCAACAACAAAAATACATATATGTCATAAACAGACACACATGCTTATTCTTACACTCCTGCAAAAAACGTTAAATGTACAATTTTAGTTTGAGATAAGTAAGCAGGTCTATCTAATAAGCAGCAGCACTCTTGGGGAGACGTTACAAAGGGGAGAAAAAAGGTTGTACATGTTCACATATTTATACCTGGCGATGCTTCAGTAGTCCGTTGTCACAGAGCAGCTTCACTGCAGGTATCCCATTGACGTCATCATCTCCCACTTGTAGCAATGCCATAAACCTTAGACTAAGCCAAGCTTTAAAGATGGGAGATTCAAGCTGTTTTGTTTTTTGTTTTTTTCATTAAAAACAGCTTAGTGTTTTTTGGGAATACCAGGTTTTCTGAAGTCAGATAAATGAGTTTGCTGCTCTAAACGTATCACCAAAAGGCCAGAAGCAGAAAGATAAAAATAATACGGTGAACACTTTCTTTGCTAAAAATTCACCCAGTTTTTTTTTCCATCTGAGTACAGTAATTTGTGATATATGGAATGTGTTAGTGTATTTTATTTGTCCTGCAGGTTACTACACACACGTCTCCACACTGGCTGATGTCCAGGAAAACGTTATGGAGTACCTCCATGTTCTCAGCCGGCCGATGGTCATCAACCACGATCATGACATCATCTGGACTGAGGCCTATATGGACAGTGTGGTCAGTCTGCATCTCTCATTATCTGTGTGCTTGCTGGGCAACACACACACTCTTATCTTGCATCAATGTTATCTGGCAGACATAATGAAAATGTCAGACTCATTTAGGACACTTGCAATATTACTTTTGGTACATTTGATCCATTATACTGTTGTGTTTTATGGAGGGCAACAGAGACAAACAATCTCTCTGTGTCTCTTCGTGAAAACATGTAAAGCCGGTCCATTCATCTCTGTGCCTCTCTCCATGGTGCTGAAACATTTAAAATCCCGCCATCCAATTTATCCAGGAAACCACACACACCATAGTATTATTATAACTTTTGGCAGCAGGTAAGCCACCAACCTCAACCTTCAGCCCTTGCAACAAGTTAGACATGAACCTTCACATTTCACATTCACAAAAATGGCCATCCCTGAAATTTGCAAAGCATTAGTAACTGCAATGTTATTACTGAATAAAGTAATCACCAGCATAAATCCAGTCATAGCCAGTGTTGCTCAAGCAATACTATGCACTTTCTACAAATTACAAATTTTTCCTTCTTCTTCTGCACCTGTTGCTAGTTGCCACATCTGCCTACTTACTTTGGGTTCTGTTTTCTACTTTATTTCAGTATCTGTTTCCATCTGTACCATGTGTGACATACAGTATCTTTTCCCTGCCATTTCATGCTTGCTGTGTTTCCTCCCCTCCATCTCCACCTTCAGTTTCCAAACACACAAGAGGTAATCATACCTAGAGCCTAAAGAAATGTTAGTCATATAGAATATTTGTAATGTCTTGCATAGCCTTTTATTTACAGTTTCTAGTGGTGTCAAGTTGTTTCTTGCTAACCTATAGCCATCTTTCCACTTCCAATTTGTTTCAAATGCTAGATTTAGCTTATCGTTAGCTCACCGTCTAGTTAGCTATCCTAGCTTAGTCGATTGTAGTTGGATTTTTGCTTAAAACCTTCAGGTTAGCATAGCGTGCTGCTTTGACATTGCTACTTAGCTTTTAGTTTTGTTTCAGGGTTTTGAAACTTGTCTTCACTATTGTACACTTTACTTAACTAATTTTACAGGAGCATTTTTTAAAAACTTATTTTGGTGAGCTTTTCTTAGTTTGTCTTAGCTTTCCACTCGTGAGACCTTAGCTTAGCCTAGTTAACGTTCTCTGTCTGTTTCAGACAGCGTCACTCAATTAAACATTACCGATATACTGTATATTAACCGTGATATTTAAAAATGAAATATTGCTAATGTGTAAATAATATAATGGATCTTTTATTGAACAGTTCATCTGGTTGCGTTTTTACTATTCATTAGGTGTAATTGTTCTTTTCGCACACTTCTGTACAGTTATAGTAACAGACTCTCAAATCCCTACACTCGTATTTTGAGTGTAATTGAAATAAAATGAGAGAAAAAAGGAGGAAAAAACACAATAAACAAAGTTACAGATGAATTTGACTGATTTTGTTTGTTTTGTGCGTTTTTTAAATAGATATTTTGGCCACAATATTTGTGTAGTGAAAGTCTTGTATTGTGACAGGTCTACTTCCAATCCATCATTATTTTCCATCTTTGGTCAAGAAAAATCATTTATATTTGCATCTGTTTATCTAATTTATCTCGTCAATAAAAGCATTGTGTGTTTTTGTATACCACAGCTGTTCAACACTCAGGCCCAAAGCCTGCTCCTGATGACCTCGGTAGCCATGCCTGTGTTCAGTAAGAAGAAAGAGACTGTAAGTATTAACTTTAATCACCATTAATGTCCCAACATCTGCCACTTGATATTATGTATATGTTTATTATGTATAAACCTGCTGAGTGTTTTCCTCTAGTTGTCCCATGGGATTCTGCTGGGAGTGGTAGGAACTGATGTGGCCTTGAGAGAACTGATGAGATTAGCACCAAGATACAAGGTAAACCATCCACAATATATACTGTGTCAGGAGCAATACAATATACTGATTCTTCTCTGAGACAGCCACCGACATTGGATCCATAATGTAATGTTGATGTGTCTCTTCAGCTGGGTGTCCATGGTTATGCCTTCCTTGTCACCAACAATGGCTACATCCTGTCTCATCCTGACCTCCGACCTCTGGTACAGACAAAGATTGTGTAATAGAGTAAATTATTGCAACTGAGAAGCTTTATAACCCTGATTGACATATTTATTATGATTAACCACAAATAATGAAATGGGATAGGTTGCTAAAGACTTCTTTTCATGTTTGTATGTTGCGTGTGTGTGTGTGTGTGTGTGACAGTATAAGGAGGGGAAGAAACTAAAGCCAAAACCCAACTATAACAGTGTCGATCTGTCTGAGGTGGAATGGGAAGACACTGAGGAAAAAGTGAGTGACACACGTCATTTTTAAAATTCAGTTTTCTTTCTTCTGTATCTCAGTGTTGTATTGTTCGGGATCCGTAGCGTAATATGATGAAACAAGTAGAGGGCTGAGTATGAGATGTCTGTGTTTCAGCTGAGGACAGCCATGGTTAAAGGAGAAACAGGAACGATGTCTTTAGATGTGAGAACTTCAGTGGATAAAGGGGTGAGTACTTTTGTTTTTGTGTGTGTGTCAAGACAACAAGTGGAGCCATCTTAAATTAAATATTAAATCAGAGATAAGAGTGGGGTTTTGTTGTCTCTTGTTTCCTTAAAGGTGACAAGTTTTACTAGCCTAGTTGTATTTTGTATCGTTTAAGTACAAGCTTTCTTTCTCTCACAGAGGAGAGTGATGTTCCTGAAGAATGATTACTTCTACACTGTCATTAATGAGACACCATTCAGGTTTGTCTGATCACTTTCAACTCAACAGGATTACTTGAAGTTTGCAGCTCTTAAAATGTTGTATCATAACTATATTCGACAAAGCAACACTTCTACCTGCATGCAATAGCAAAAAACATGTCTATGAGTGATATCTCTTGTAGCCTAATATTCTGTCTAGTTTACACATTTGTTCAGAGTAAAAACAAATGCTTATGTTGGGAAATAACCATTATTCTGAGCAGCATTTATTCTGTCTTTGACATGTAATATAATGGGTAGTAAAATAACATTGTCTTCTCTCTCTTCTTGACAGTCTGGGTATAGTGTTGACTAGGGGATATGGACAGTACATCTTCATCGGAAATGTCTCTGTTGAGGAGGGTAAGTTTTTCTATCTTAGTTTCTCTGTATTTGTGTCTGTCTGTCTTACTCCCTCTTTTTTCTTCTTTTTCTTTTTTTCTTTTTTCTTCAGGTCTCCATGACTTACTGGCTCCAGACCTGACATTAGCCAGCGAATGGTGAATACTGTACCCATATAAAAAGCAGAGCATATAAACCATATGGGTTTCCCACCAGTGTTGCTGCTTGTAGCTCTTCTTGAAAATATGACTACAGTACATTTTTGATTGTGTGTTGCTTGTAGGACCTACTGCGAGACAGACATTGACCCGGCCCATCGTAAGCTGAGTCAGCTGCAGGCTGTGGTGCGATACCTCACTGGCAAAGAACCAGATCTGGAGTGTAAGTGGACACTTTAATTTCATCATCCTTTGCTTTAGAAAAAAAGCACACTTTACCCCTGCAATTCCTCAGCAAATGGATACTGTGTATTTACATGGATTTTCCCGTTGGTCTCTCTCTACAGGTGATGTGCTGTTGTTGCAACAAACTCTGTTTGACGCTGTGGTCACAGCTCCTATGGAAGCCTACTGGACCGCTCTCATGCTCAACACATCTGGGTGAATATTAACACACATGCACAGCCACATACCTTTTTAATCAAGACATTTTTACATGATTACTCTATGTTAGTTTTAGAAATACTTACCTTGCCCCTCTCTATCTGCTCCGCATCCTTATTTTTCTGTCTCATTTTCTCTCCCTCGCTGTCTTTCAGTATGGATGAGGGAGTAGAAACAGCATTCTTGGGGACCCGTTCAGGCCTGTTGAGATTCCAGAGATACACTGGTATTGAGAAGAGAACTGCCAAGTAAGTAGGAAAACCACAGTAATTTTGTATATTAAATATCATTAGTCAAACCAAAATCAAGAGGCTCAAAACTGGGGTTAAACAATGTGTTGTTTAAGGGAGAGTGATAGCAATAAATGATTTGAATTGAAGGTAAAATGACAGTACGGTGAGAGTCCGCCCTCTGGTGGTCTGTTTCTGTAAAGAATCCCAGTTACAGTCTTATTACTCCAGACATGCGGTTGATTATGTTTACATGCAAAAACAGTCCATGTTGCTCACACAAAAAAACATACAGAGCAAAGTGTGTATGGTTTATTTATGACTTTATACATGTCATCCAATTTAATATGAGTTGACCTACATGAATAAACTTTAATAAACAAAACTGCGTTTTCTTCAGTAAATCCTTGTATTTCAGCTTCTCTCTAGGATTCAGTAATGTCTTCCTTGAATTTTACTTTCACTTCATCTTACTGGGTTTTATTTTTTTACTGTTTTATTTTGATCACAATCTTTTTTCATTTTTTTTTAAAACTCTCTTTTACACTCTTTTTTTCTTTCCTCAACTATCCCCAAATCTTTCATTTGTCCACTTTATCCTGTCTTTGCTCTGGTCATCATTTTAAGGCAGCAGATAGTATTTTTTTTTCTTTTCTTGAAGCTTATTTTTGTCTCTCCCCAGGTCTTTCCTGACCTCCGCAGACAAGGAGAATATGTTCACATTGGACCATTTCCCAGTGTGGTATCGCAGAGCAGCTGAGTACCCAGCTGGACAGTTTCTATACTACATGCCCAGACAGGAGACTAGAGGTAGAGGACATACCTTTACTGAGCAAAAAAACAAAACACACATGGGTATACAAAACACTCTTGGTGCTGTTTTATTTCTCAACAATGTTCAGCAGGTTGAGCTTTATTCTTCACCTGAGTTCATATTCTGGGAGTTTTGCTGTTTTGAAGAGTGATCAGCAGCTCCAGAGTAACAACGTTAACAGTCATGTCTGTTTTTCATCACATCACACTAACACTTAACTCCGTCTTTAAATTTTGACAAGGGATGAAAGTCAGTAGTCAGATGAGACTTTGAGCCCGGCCCTTCGCTGCCTCTTGATTTAATTTTCTTATTTAAATTTACTATATTAAAATAAGTTTATGGCACAGTGCTTTAGGCAGCAACAAAGGACAGACATTTAATGTTCACTACATAGTGTAGACTTACTGTAAATGTAATTTTGTTGAAATACAGTATGTTCAATGACAATACTGCCCTTCCTCATGACAAAATACAGGCTGTGTGAATATATCCATTTCTTCACTTACTTAAAGTAAGTATGTATATTTATTTAAAATATTGACATTACATATAAAAGATACTGGACAGTATAGGATATTCACACTTCAGACAGGTTCTATTTTAAGATGGTGATAAATGTTTCATGTTGCGTCGACATGCGTGATATAATGAAACATTTCATCGTACAGCCTTGTGTTTTAGGTTGATGTTAGAAACAGTGTGTTGTGTTCAGATATATTCAGGGACTATGAGGCTGACTATAGCGCCACCTTGAGTGCAGAGGAGGTGGAGCTCCAGGCGGATGAGAAGGAGGAGGGTAGAGGAAAACTTTTACTTATACTTGGCATGCCTTCTCTTTTTAATCTATCCTCATCCTGTTCGTCCTCACCCCTAATTTTGGAGTATGGCGCTGTGGTACTGTTTTCTGGGTTTTTCTTCGTTTTTTCCCCCCTGTCTCATCCCTCCCTCTCTCTTTCTCTCACTGCACGAGCATGCACTCAAAGTATAGATACCTCCTCTACCTCTCTCTTAGGGAGTCAGTAAGGTGTCTGGTTCATTTGCATTCTGCTGAGTCAGAAGTATTGCTATATTATATGTATATTATCTTTGGTGAATTCTTCCTAAGAAGTAGAAATCTGGTTTCGTAGAGTTTGCTGTCTGTCATTCTCTGTGACAACATTTCGTTAGAATATTCAACGGTAAAACAATAAAGAAATCTGTGGCTGGTCAAAATGGCGGAATTTCCTGAATGCATGATTGTCGTGCAGGCAGGCAAAGAGCGGTTTTGTCTTCGAGGAGTGGAACAACAGATATATGAACACGGGGCACATGGAAAAACAGTCAATTAGCTCACATACTCTGTGTTACATAAACGCTTAAACTGTTAGTCTGGCTCGAGTCTGTGGCTTGGCGACAGTTGGCATCAGTTGCGGCATGAAGGCTGTGAATAGACACACAGAAGATAAATGCATGACTTTATTAAATATCACCTACTGAGTCGAAGGCAATCTGTCATCCACATATTTCCAAACACATAGCTGTCACTATCACTGCTAGTGTTGACAGACTCACAGCTGATGTATTCGGTGTGTGAGAAAAGAAATATCGTCCTTTTCAGTTTCCCGTGCACGCAGATGCTCATGCATGTGTGTGTTCTTAAGGTTTGTGATGTGCGCATGCATTCATGTTTCCACATGCATGTATTGATAAAGACCTGTCTTCTTTTTTCTAACTGTGTGTTGCTCTACCAGCAGGGAGGATAGTGATTGCTACCACTGCTGTCACTGTTACGGTGGGCAAGAAAACTGCCATCGCAGGAGGTAAGGAGACAACTTTTCCCTTTTCTCTTTCCCACTCTTTTTTTTAATCGTCTCTTCTCCTCACATGTAGTGTTTTCTCTCTTTTCAAACTTTACTTTTCTCTTCCAAGGCGCCTTCTTCCTGCAAGTTTAAAGCATCTTGTGTCTCTTCATTCTTGGCTCTTTCTCTCTTCTCTCCGTCTGTCTTTTTCTGCGATTTCACATTATAAAATTGGGCTGTTTTTGGACTGGATTTGTTGATGGCACATTTGGTGACATTTTGGTGTGCTGAGTTGTCAGTAAGACAAACTAATGGCAAACTTTGATCTTTGCTTGTTTTGTTCTGTTGTAACAAAAAGGAGTTTAGCTTGGTTCATAGTTTGGTGTTCACTTTTATTATTCTGTTGTACTCGCTGCAAGATTCTCTGGATAAGATAACAAGGTCTTTTGAGGACGAGGATTTTGTGAGCTGTGTGAAATTTGTCTAAATTGGGAAAATCACGGGTTAAATCACTTGGTCACATTTCTACAACAGAATAAAGAATTTAGACAAACATTGGGATCAGGACCTTGCTTGACTGATACTGGATCTTTGAGGCCAATGCTGATGTCAGTATTTAGAAGTACACTGTACCTTTGTTGTATCCGGTCTGTATCTGGTTTCACTCCTTCTGATGATTATGTGTGTGATATCTTTTCTTCAAGATGTTTCAGATGACTCCATAAAGACAAGTTCATGTCGCTGTATTTGAGAGCAGTTTGTCTTATAGTTTGTAGTCTCTGGCTTTGTTTCACTGCTTCCTGATGTGTGCTGTGTGTTTTCACCCGGCAAGCCCAGATGTGACTGACACACTCATCATTCATTATTACCTAGCCGCGAGTCAAGGCTGTCTGGAGCTGCATCTCGAGAGCTTGTGTGTGTGTGTGTGTGTGTGTGTGTGTGTGTGTGTGTGTGTGTGTGTGTGTGTGTGTGTGTGTGTGTGT
>JBBPCS010001147.1:0-15613 GCA_037974645.1 Hollardia meadi | reverse complement strand
CCGGTGAAATCCTTTTGGCCACATCGGAAGAAAATAACTCGGATGTTAGCATGAATGTAGAGGCCACTCCCACCAGGCTACGCATATCCGGACAACCTTTGGATTAATGAGCTAAAATGACACGCTGTAGGCCTACACGCGTGTGACATGCTCTGGGGACTGTATGGAGGACTACAGTGGGAGTTTGTGCAGCTTGAGTCGGCATTCATTTTCAACCACTATTCCCACACAGCTGGTTTCAAGTCAGAAATGATTAGCAGTAATATTTAAAATGAATATTGAAGTCCTGAGCAACTTAACTGGGGTGTTCAGTATTTGGATTGGCTTGTCATACATTTATGTACAACCATCTAGAGCCAAGGAAAACTCGAAAATCCCTCTAGGAGGGTTACAGCCATGAGGGTAAACAATATATTTAGAATTTGATAAATAATTGGCTCCCTTTTTATTGATTAAATTGGACGACCCGCTAGTTTACAAAAATATGTTAAAAACAGACATTGTTGCTATACCTGTAATGTGCTTACTGGCTCCAGCGGAGGAAAAGACACACTTAGATTTAATAAAATGTGGCAGTGACATTTATAAAACAGCGAGCACACAAGATACAAAACCATGGGGAGACATCCTTTTAGTGTCAAACATGTCTGCAATCAGTAAGAATGCTTGTCTAGTGCCATCAGGGATAAGCTGAAAGCTCTTCTCAACGCAGCCGAACGCACAAAGGAACCATCACAAACTGTCTCGGAGAATTTAAATAAGGAAAAAGACGTAGATCCATATGATGTTTGTGCAGCAGAAGGGGAGAGCCTGCTTCCTGCAGGCTGCTGCTTGTCACATGTGACAGGAGAAGGTAGGGCTCAGCTGGACATGAGGTTGAGCAGGGACCGGCCAGTTCTCCTGGTTAGTGTCTTGTCTGGGCTGTCACAGAGCCTGCAGCGAAACATGCTTGACTTGTCTCATCACGTCACTGCAGAGCTGCAGGTCATGGTGGAGAGTGCTCTTTAGCGATGCCCTCAGCGCCTCCGTTTCCTCCAGCTAAATAACCAGCCAGGAGACAACATACAAGAGCAACACGGACATCTCTCTGCGGCCCTAACATGCGGGTTGGAATGAGCCCTGTCCGCAGGCAGTGTGTCCATTGCCATGCATCACTATCTCTGTCATCTGGTGGAAATTTTAGAATCAGAAAAAACAAAAATCTTGCTTGTTTTCAGAACCAGTTCAAGACATCTACAGCGTTGTCAGAAACGTTTACACATGCCAACAGGCTTGCTGGACAGTCAATTTCAATTGCTCAATTTGCCTGTGGACATTTCCTGTTGTTCAAGAGAGTCCTGCCATCCTGATTCAAAGGTACACTGCTCCCAAGTCGTGATAGCCACAAGGAAGACAGGCAAGGGAGAAATTGATGATTCAGAGCATTAAAAAAAAAGAAAATCGACTTGACATTGTTGCATGTTCTCACTCAGACTTGGAATACCAGTTCTACCCTTGCTTTTGTTTTTACTGTCCTTCATTTGAATCTAATTTTGTCCTCTCCAGCTTTTGTTCCAGGATCACCATCCTGCGGCGCTCCTCCTGGTACTTCTGTTCTGCCTCCAAAAGCCTCTGGTTCATCTCTTTTTCTCTGGAAGATTCAAGCGAGGTCAAATTAATGCCATCCCTCTTGATGGTGACTGTACACATAAACTAATGTATGTTCGTAGATAAATTAATAGATCCTAGGTAAAGGAAAAGGTGGAAATTTAAGTTGCTTGGTTTTCATCTCTGCTGCATGTGATGCTTAGCTTAGAATTTTAGCAAAATATTCTAATGCTGACTTTAGCCTCTAGGTTGTCTGTAAAACTGAAGGTTGTCTGTGAAAGTCTTGGTTTCAGTGAATGTTTTATACTAAATAACTCAAATGAGCTCCAAGACCTTGTGAAACAACTCTCCAATGCTTAGAAAGCAATAAGCGTCCATGGCCTTGAAATGTGCACGTACAATGGACTATAAATGAATAGAATACTTTCGTGATGTGGTGTTTCACTGTTCCCTCAGACCTTATTGGAAAAGGTTTTGTGATTCACTCAAATAAACTGCAGAATGAAAAACTCTGTATGTATGCTGCCACCTCTGGGACTAGGAGGCATGCTGTCATGCTTTTGTTGTGGCAGTCTTTCACAAGCAGCACAACATTATTAAAATTTTAATTATATTAGCCTTAATTATTACATTATATTAGTCTTTAATATGTTGTGATTTGGTACGGCTGCTCCCTCGTTCAATTTTGATCTCAATGGGATTTCTTGGTACTCGTGTTGATATTTTTACATTTATGTTTCTCTGAGATATGCATTTAAACTAACACCATGTCTCCAATGTCTCCAACTCCAATGTCTTAAATATATATTACTTTGTCTGGAGGATGTGAACCAGCTCAAGGAGTCTGTCCTTCTCTACGCAGAGGATTCTATATTCGTTGCACTGGGTCATCAGTGCACTCACATCAGCAGAACATTGTGGACATTTTGAAGAACTCGGACCCCTGAGAACAAGAGGATACAACATCATTTTTTCCCCCGGTTTATTCATTTTTACAGTGCTGCTGTAAATACATTGATGTTTGCCAGTGTATCAGGTTAGCTTTATGCCTACTTACTTAAATTCCACACTACTTCCCACAGCAGGCAGCACAAGTTTATGACCAAATTTAGAAACCGAACTGGATGAAAAATGGAAAGACAGTCATTTAAACAGGAACTCCTAGCAGAATACACCTACGAAGGGTGTGAGACATCAAAAAAATTTAAAAACATGATGATCCCATAAGCCAGAGTGAATTACTGAACCTTATTTTGCCAGACTAGATGTCTTAGAACCCAGTCTTACTACAACGGTAAGGAGAGAAGATCAACATCAACAGCCTTAATGACTGTCAGTGACTAATTCCATTATAGTAGTTTAGTTTGATATACTCCGATGATCATTTCACATAATTATCATTAGCACACGTACCCTGAAGATGCTATTTGCTTGTTAATGTCTCCCTCTTCAGGGGGAGATCCTGAACTGCAAATTATCGGACTCTGCTGGGTCTCTTTGCTCTGCACCTTATGCTGTTGGCCGAGCTGTCTCAGCACCTCCTGCATCCGGGTCTGCTGTTTCTGCCAGAGGTAGAAGGAGCAATTATTGTTGAGAACATGTGAAGTACGTGAGTATGTACTTAATAAACTTTTTATTGTATTAAACGTATCATGTCTTTCATGGAGCATTTGTTCCTAAAACACAACTTTTCAGATGGGCTTTAATCACGTTACACACTTGACCATATTTACCTCATGAACCAGGCTACAACATTAAACATATTCCCGTTGTTACATAAAAACTAGGGATGCACAATATGATAGGATGCTGATATTTTTCTAATCATTTTGACCGATTGCTGATGAGGATACCTATAAGTCTCTTCTGTACATTTTATTATGCAGATATACAACGCTTTTAAAAATGTTCACATTATATAGTCAATGGTTTGCATCATATGGGCTTGATTAAAGAACTGTCTTATTGGCCTGTCATATCGGCATACATGTTCATTTTGGGCTGATGCTGATATTTTCCTTTACAGCCTTTATCAGCCGATATCAATGGCCTGCCAATATTATCATGCATCCCAAATAAAAACCTTCTAACTCAAGTTTCATCACTTTGGCTCATGAACACCGTTTAAAACCTGCAGAAAGAACCCATTCTGCCCCAGAAAACATGTCTGATTTTCAGGCTGAAAAGATGATTCATTCAAAATATGAGGTTTTCATATGATGATTTAAAATGTACTCGAAACTGCTCTACAACGTCTCACAATACCTACTGTTAAATTGATAAAAAACATCATTTTTGTGTGTGTGCATATCATAGAAGGTACACCAAGTATATGAGTAGATATTTCTCTCTTATGTGACGCCTTACCAGCAGAGCATCCACAAGCTCGTCATCATGTTTACCCTTCTCCAGGAGGGTGGAGATTTGCACCTTCAGAGTTTTCATTTCGCTCAACAGAGATTTGTTCCTGGCCTTAGAGGCTTCCAGCTTCTTCTTCACATCCTCGTGGTCTTTCAGCAGGGCTTCATAGTCCACTGAGATCCTCTGGACATGTGTGGAAGGAAAGCAGTGTCATTGCAAATTAACAAATCCATATTTCAGTTCTTTTACACTGCTTGTACAGTACACGCACCTCAAATGCCTCCCTCTTCTCTTTCTCGATGGTGCGGATGTAGTTGAGGTTCCTCTCTTGAGGAGGGGTTTTTTGAAGGAGCCCCACACCCAGAAACTCATCCTCTACACTCAGGACACTCGGCTGTCTTCGCTGAGTTGACTGATTCAGCCGCTGCTCAAGGTCTCGCAACTGTTGCACAATGCACAGTTTTGTTAATGTTGAATTCAGTAATTTATTTAATTTGCCCACCATTTTACATTAGTGACTCTGCAAAGCACTTTGAGCAATCTGAGAAGTGCATCATGACTTAAGTAATGTCATTTTTTAGCTTGCCCTTGTCTGAAGAGCCAGTATCTGCTGAGAGCGGCCTCTAAAGCTCCCTGGGCAGCTTAGCCATTGCTGAAGGTTGACCTCCTCTCCAACCTCACTGATCAAAACCTGCAGAAGTCACCGATGATTAATCATATGAATAAGTGATATTATTTTTGGACATTAGATGTAAAGCAGGAAAAAATAATACAACCTTGTGAGCTACTTTCAACTCCTGTTTGACAGATTGAACCTGGTTGCGGTACTCAGTCACTTTCAGCTGGGCAGCAGCTAATTTGTCCTGCAGTGATTTCACCACTGGGTTTTCCTGCTTTTGTGAACAAGTGGTATATGATTCAGATTGAGTTGCAGTCATTAAAGTTGGGGGGAAAAACATATCCTGATGGTGTAATACCTCACAGCCATCAGACGACCTCTTATTCTGTGTATTTGTGTCAGTCTTTTGCCCTGGTGGAGAGTGCACCAACGCAGCCTGCAGCTGTAAAAATGAGCAGAACTTTAGAATTATTCAACAATTTATTGCCTCTGGAATACACATCATTGTACAATTACATTATTAACAACATATTTTTGTTTACACAAATAAATAGTTTAATATAATGTTGAGCGAGTACTCGGCTGAAACGAGCATCCAGTACAGATAATGTACTTTTTACGAGTATGATCCAAGAAAATGTGTCAATGCCCATACTCGTGATGAATAAAAATCCTCATTGGGTAGACTGAAGTTTGCTCATTAAGTGCTCACTCATCCCTAGTTTAAAACACATTTTATATCCAAAAAATTTTAAAGAAATGATACACCTATCACTGAACTTTGGTACCTCTTTCTCAAGCTCTTTGATTTTGTTGCTGTTTTGCTTGGTTTTAATCTTTTGTCGCTCAATCTCAGCACTTAGCTCTCTGTTCCTCTTGGACAGCTCAACAATCTTGGCGGCTGCTACATCCCCTGCCAAGCCTGATGTGCCTAAACAGATGAGTGGATGAGACATGAGGAAGCTGTAGTATATCACTGTACATCACTGTGGTACAAGGTAAGTGGAAGTCATGGTATCATACCTGCCAAAACCAGTCGTTCTTCTTCTCTTTTCTTCTTCAGGTGTTTAATCTCAAAATCCTTTTCACTCAGAAGTTTGAAGAGCCGACCATTTTCATCCTTAAGCTCCCTCAGCTGGTCCAGCAAATTCTCATTCTGTAGTCTATAGGGAGGTAATTAAAGTTAAGAAGTTAAGAACATTTTTATTTGATTATTGTTTGTTTGATGATTGATTGTTCACATTTATTCATGTAGGTGACGGATATTCCAAATGAAGAATTCTAATGTGTGCTATATATGTTTTGTTAGTCATCAAGTATCAGAAGAAAACATATCATATGGATCTTTGTAAGACTCACCTGTCTTCGAGATTGTCTGCCTGAATACCTTGTTTAGACAGATCCAAATCATCCTGGCTCACACTGAGATTAAGCTTATCTGCTTCTTTCTCCTTTTTCTTATCCAGTTTTCTTTTCTCCTGCTGCCTTTGTAGCGCTTGGAACTGAAGCCGCAAATCATTCAGTTCACCATCATGCTCCATGATCTAGGATGAAGAATATAATGAACTTATAAAGGCCGGGAATGACAAATCAATATTGTGACTACAAATTGTGAGGGACTTTAGTTATAGTAATGCCATGGATATTTCCCTGGATTTGAAGGCTGCAGTGCAGTTAAGTGAAAAGGTTTTCAGCACTTGTTTGTTTTATGACCATTACCTTAGCTATAATACTTGTTTATATTAAAACCCTGAGAGCAAATGTCCTTCCCTTCATAGCTCCTAAAAGTAGCATTTGAGAGCCCTAACGCTACTTGTTTTGCAGATTACATGACTGTCAGGCATTATGCTGTTAATGATGACTCCACTGGTAGCCTAAACTTTGCTAATATGAGCCCAAACAGACTGAAACTGACTAGATATCCTACTCCAGGGTTGTTAAAAAAAAAGAAGCAATATTTACTAGATAACGTGGCGAGCAATTAGCAAGATAACGATGACAATCTGAGTGACTGTGAATACTTGGCTAGCTCTCAGAACTTTAGTCCTTAAACGTTAGTCGTCCAACTCCGTATTAAGTGGCATACACGTTAAGGTTGTATAAAGAAAAATAGCTCACCTGTCATTTATCCATGCACAGTCCTCGTAAACAGGTAAGAGGTCGTTTTTCACTGCATCGTTTCGTATGGTCTGTAGCAGCTTCCTCACTAATTGCGACGCTAATGTATCCATAACAACGGCTCTCGACTTGGGAGAAGATCTCGCGGGAACAAGAAAGAGGTCACGGTAAGGAACAAGACGGCGCTCTGGGCGTTACTTCACAAATCTATGGCTAACGTTAGTTATTACTCAGTTCGTGAAATTTTAACCAGCCAGTACTCTAAATTGAAGAATAAGACCTGCAAATGTGCTGTCTCTGTTTCTAATTTGTCGAATTAAGGAGGGGAAATGAGGAGGAAAATTAGCTAACAGCAGCAGGTGCAAAACCTCCTTATTAAAGAATTATTCCTAGTTAAACTTTACCAAAATAATGAGTATTGCCTAACTTTCTGTTTTAGTGGTCTTGGGATATTTTGACATTACAGTGCACTTTACAGGCCTAATAGTAGACCTATTTTTCCTTTGGAAGTAAAAAATAAAATAAAATCAATCTTCAAAATCATCAAAACTTTATAATTAAGCAATATCCTACATGACCACAAGGGGGCGCGACACTCTTCAAACCAGCTGTAAAGGTAAATAGAGGGGCTTCTCAGTCTGCCAAAGGCCAAATAGGTAGCACATTCATTTTGCTTTTTCAAATTGAAAGATAGCCTACTAGCAGCAGGCACATCCAGACCATGTTTATAACACCCATTTGTATATGTTCTTAGTTATAAGAAACTCTAGAAAAAAGTGAAATACTATTTCTCATCTGATGGTGAATCCCATAGAAGCTTCACAATTATCTCAGCCATCCCTTGACACAGCTTTGAAAGTAAGGATGCTGGTTTGTCTGGTGAAAGCTACAGGATTAGCATAGCGCACCGTGTAACCTGACAGAGTTGCATCACATTTACTGGATCTCAAGTACTTTAACGTGACTTATAGCCTACTCCACAATGACACAGCATTTTAGGAAAATCTTGCTACATGAAATTAGTTTAATACATTTCCTGGTTAGATTGCGTCTTAGGGTGTGACCGTTGACAATGGCTGTGACACAGTGAAGGAAAGCGGAGCAGTTTTATTTGATGGGAGTGGTAGGGTAGGTTTTAAAAAATGTGTAATGGTTTTATTGGTTGGGATTGGTTGGACACTAACTAGTGTACAATAAAGAGAGCACAGAACATTCTGCAACTACCAAGAGTTACAAGTTCTGAAGTTTTACCTAACATCTAAAACAGAATTTGTAATTATAACAGCTGCGCAGCAGTGAGTCGGGAGCGGGCATTTTGAGGAGAAAGATGATAAAATTAAGAGGATAAAGACAAATGAGAAATACAGGAGGATCCATCAGCAGAACTGTCTGGACCGAAATGATCACGACACCCTGAAGTCATGTCTCTAATTCACACAGCACAATGCCTGATTTCAATTCTGCATCTCCCGGGTCTTGAACTCATGACCTGTGCCACCAACAGCACATTGTGATAATTTTGAGCTATAGGCAGGAATTAGATTAGTATTGAGACAACTTTGTTGATCCCCCGAAGGGAAATTCATTTCCACCTTACCCAGTCTATATATAAGCAGCAGAACAGCCCAGACCATGGGGACGCCCCTGCCCTGCATGTTTTAGATGTTTCACTGCTCCAACACACCTGATTCAAATGAATGGCTCGTTATCAGGCTTGATGACCAGCTGATCATTCGAATCAGGTGTGTTAAAGCAGAGAAACATCTAAAACATGCAGGGCAGGGGGTCCCCAGGACAATGCCTGATTAGGTACATGTTCAAAATCACAATCTTAGACACCGAGGGCAAGTCATGATGTCAGAGTGAGAAACCAGCTGGCTTCACACGATGACTTAGACAATCAGCAGGGCTGCATGTGAAGGCAACATTTAAACCAGTGTAAAAAATTCAGTTATCAAGATAAAATTCTGAGAATTTGTGTTTTGTGTACTTCATCTATACAACAAAGAGATGTCTGTAATTTATTTTTATTTTACAAAGAATGATCGCTCCATATGTGAGAAATTGATGTTTAAAGATGCTCTAATTCCCTTTGACTGCAATTGTTTACATGAGTAGAATTCAAAATATTGTCAAAAATTCCTTTTTGGAGTTACAATTCTCAAATTTACCACATTTCATCTGCCATGATAGCAAAATTTTTCAGTTATTTTTCATGAACATTGGAGAATTACTTAGCAGGAATTTGCAGTCATCTGTTCACATTAGTGTTAACATTTTGATGCACTGTGGGCTAAATTTTTGATATTTCAAAAGTCTGGCTGGATCGTTTCTGCAGGACAGTCTGAAGATGCTGTGTAGCAAGTTTTGAGTAAATTTAGTTTAGTTTTTTGAGTTTAGTTTTTGAGTGAAAAAAAAGAGTGATGGACTTCATAATTCCTGCCAGGTCAAAGTGTATGAAACTTTCTGCTCAGTTGAGCCTAGATTTTGATGAAAGTTGCATAGTCGTAGCATGTACGGTTGACTTTGAATATGAATGAATTTTGAATTTTCAAAAGGCTTAAACTTTAGACGATTGCTGTAGCACCACCTTCAGGACTATTAGCACACAAAGCCAACTAAGGAATTTTGGCATAGGACTGGACCTGTGTGCAAAGTTAGTTAAATTTTCATGCATGGGAAGGCAGATTTCTCAGGAGAAAAAGAAGAAGCCCAGTCCCTAATAAACTGTACACTTAATTGCCAGTATGTTAGGTACATGTACCTAGAACTAATGCAGTCTTCAATATGTTGGCATTTGTTACAAATAAACTACAACAGTCAAATAACATTTTCAGTACAACTTGGAGAGTTGTCAAAACACAAACAGAATTTCAGAATTACAAGACTTGGAAATTTATTTCTAGAGGAAACAAAGAAACAAACTTTCAAAAAAATAATGTTCAGTATTTGCACACAACATTATAAATAACTTATCAAGGCATCTATTTAACATATAAAATTGGCTATTTGATGATGTTTTATAGGTGACTGCAGGGTCTGTAGGTGTACCTCAGTTAGTTTAGCTTGTGTGTTTCATGAAGAACTGGAAGCTGCTGTAATGAAAGTTTGGACCCCTCTGTATCATAACAGAATGCTAAAAATATATAACTTTTATTTTCCAATTTTACTTCTACAAAAGACCATTATGTTTTTTGCTTCTTTTCCATGTGTTAAATTCATTATTTTCTTGTGTGTGATAGTCTGATACTGTAAAAAGTCAAACATTTGTGTCCTTGTTAGAATAATGTGAAAGCACAGGCCTTTGTCTGTAGACCACATGTTGTCAAAGCCTTCCAGAACATGTCCCGAAAGCACTGCGATGCCAAATTTTTTTAAAAAAAACAGGCTACGGTGCAAGCATTTGCAATTTGGCAAATGTACATTAGTACACAAAAGAATACAGCTGGTGAGACAATAAAAAAATGTGACCAAAAAAAAAAAGCTGAGCTATATGTCATTGGTGGTTATTTTTAAATCAACGTGCCTATTCATACCGTTTTCAGCTGATTTATTTTTTTTTTCTAGTTTTTGATATTTCACTCACATCATTCAAATCAGAGTTAACAAAACTCTATTGGTAATGCCACCTGTGCACAAAGAAGTCAAACCAGCTGAGTTTACAACTGCACACACTCACACAGTACACACTGATGTGTTAAAGCATCTTAGATCAAAACACCTCCCTATTACAGAAGTGATAGCTTGACTCCCTGGTGTTCTATTTAAAAGATAGGAAGCGGTATTAATAACTTAGAATTATTTACACTAGAGGTGAGGTGCTGAAGGTCTGTGTGCTGAAGTGGTCAGTGATGCTCAAGGTCTATGCATACACATCTTAATGAGGCAATATTAAGGAAAAAGAAAAATAATCAGAGTCAGTGTTCGCTTGTTTTTCACTTCTTCTGATCTTCTCTGGGTTTTGCAAAGTAGTCTCTGTACATTGAAAACAGGACCCCTACAAACAAAGAAACAAGAGGAATACATGATGAAATTGCATGACACCCCTTCCATCTTCTTAAAAACAATACATGGAATAAAAGATAAGAACAGGCAAGTAAAATGATCATCTTTTTTTTTTGTCCAAACAAATCAAGACACAATAAACTTGTCAGTATGTAGAAAAAATATGCAAAAAAAAAAAGTTTCAAAGCAAACTGAAACAATGCAACTATGTGCTACCTACCGACAGTCATGGCTCCAACCACAAAGCCTTGTGCAGCTACACGCATGTGGATCAGGTGAACTGACATTTTGGTATCTCCCCGACTTTTCATTTTCAGCAGTCTGTATCCAACAATGGCCAAGAATCCAGCCATTCCTACAGGGAGCATGAAAACAGATCATTGAGTCAGTGTAATAACTTTTACAACAAAAAGTGTAAAGAGTGGGCTACACTTAAAGGCATTCAGTACTCACCCACTGGCACAAATGGATTTTCCTTTGCTTTTCGTAGGAACTTGGACTCATTCTCATTCTCATCATAAGTAGACATCTTTACTAAAAACAAAACAAAACAAAAAAGGAAAGTATAGTTGGGACCGATTCTCCATGTAGAATCCTCACTGAGTTTTACCCCCACTAAACTAATGTTGTTTCAATTGGCATCCAAAGCTGGTTTGAAGCCTAAAATTCTCAGAGCAAACGTCACCACCACATGTACAAGGGCAGAGGTTACACATGAAGGGCAGAGGGGGGACACACGCACATTTTATAGGCCTAATGTTAAATCTATACTGCATGTTGTGAGACACATCAACCACTGTGCAAATGCTACAAAAGTTACAATCTTTTAAAGTGTCTTACATTCTGATCAAAGGGATAAAGACAGCAGGGAATAACCCAATCGAGAGTGAGATTACAGTTTTAACAGCACATAAAGCCTCGTTACGCCATGATAGGTTGGGTTGAATTCTTACCTGTTTAAGGAGTTTGTTGCTACTCGAAGCGCCGACAAACGAAATTATTCTGAGACGTTTTATGAGCCTTAATAGCGAAAGTTCGCACGTAGGCCTACTCTGTAAAGGAAGTGAGGAGCTGGTACGTGATGTAACCAATGGATGAACGGTAACTACCGTCGCACGCAGTTCTGACGTCAGCAGGATGTCAGGAGTGTGTTGTGTTCAAATCGTCAGAGAAAGTGGTAAAGACGGGTTGCCACTTGGAAATGCTTTCAGGTTTTTACATTTGCTTCTCATTTAAAACTGATGAAAACTTCTGTTGTGTTTTATATGAGCGTTCTGCATTTTAAAGATAGATCGAATGAGCTTGTCGGTATTGAAACTTAGGTAAAATATATGGAATGAATGTCGGAATATTTAGAATGAAACTTGAATATATGGAATGAAAATTGAGATAATTGAATGAAATCTGACATCAATGTGTAATATTATTCTGCACTGCAACAAGTGTGTCACTATGACTGAATCAGTATGAAATATAGTTGAATGAATGAATGAATTAAATCTAGTTGCAGCAATCCTAAGTAATGAAGACATGGGCCTAATAATTAACAGCCTGGTGAATGCATGTACAGGCCAAAATAAATCGCGAGTGGCAACCATATATATTCAAAACTGCTTCACTAATGAAGAAATGCATTCACCATTTCATTCAATATTCTCACATTTCTATAAATATATTGTGACTAAATTCTATATATTCTGACTTTCAGTCGATAGTCCAACATTAATTCCATGTGTTCATACTCTCTTTTCATGTAATCTGATTTTCATTCCATATATTCAAGTTTCATTCATCAAATAAACGTGTATGAATGTACTAGGCCACATGTTTATCTTTGTTCAGCTTTTGTTGTCCTTGTCTAGCATATATGTCTATTTCTATCGTCCTGTAAATCGGTCTTGGGACTGCGTGTTACCCTGAGAGCAACTTAAAATTATCATTTGGGGCGAATTATGTTGATGTGCAACAAGTAGATGGTAAGGCTAGGATAAATCCGATGTGTCGTGAACGCAACAACAATTGCGCAACTCCCTCGCAAGACCAAAGACGGTGAATCGTGTGAGAGATACTACTCCCGGCTCAATAGGCGTGTTGCCTGTTTCCGAATGAAACATCTGAGGCAATTCTCACACTGTCAGCTAATTTCGATGTCACCATATTGCAATTTTATTTGTAAATATCGCATTACTTTTAGCTATTGTTGGAGAGAGAAACAAACAAACAAACACCTGTTTAATCGTCCCTCTCTTGAAAGACTAGGCTACTAGTCTGGGACACTGTTTAATACCGCGGTGGTTTACAGTTTTTATGAACTCTCACGACACTATTCCCTGCTGGATGTTT
This sequence comes from Hollardia meadi, assembly GCA_037974645.1. Taxonomy (NCBI): domain Eukaryota; kingdom Metazoa; phylum Chordata; class Actinopteri; order Tetraodontiformes; family Triacanthodidae; genus Hollardia; species Hollardia meadi. The sequence goes on along the minus strand of JBBPCS010001147.1, from coordinate 2,580 downwards.
TCTCATTTTACGTTGATGCCCACAGTATCGCGTAGTTAAACGAAAGTGGTAGAAGGTGTACGTGAATCCTCTTGTCTGACGTGTAAGCTCTCTGGTATGATGTAACAGTGGAGTCATGTCATGAGGGCTCGCGGCTGCACGTTTCTGCAACGTGCTGCATCCGTGCCCGAACAATTTAACTTCTAATCTAAGCTAATAATAGCATTCCGCGTTGATTGTTTAGGTTTATGTCGCGTGTTTAAATGACTTTGAGTGAAACAATTGCCATCTAGTTATATTAATAACTGATGGTTTTATAATTCTAATAATATGAAGAACAATTTAATAGCGATTATTGGCCACACCCCTTACCATAATTAATGGTAGGCCTAAAGAGAATTATGGCTGTGTGTGTGTCGAAACAAACTAAATAAAAGTAGCTGAAGGATCAAGATTCGAGCGTGTGGGGCATCTTACTCATGTAGTCGTATGAAAGAAGAAAGAAGAAACCTGCCTTTCTTAAAACTAACAACTAATTTTTCCTTAAAAACTTTTATTGACAGAAATATTTGCTATACAAATTCGTGTATACATGATAAGCATAGTATCTAAGCCTGGTGTGACAGGGTCAAATGAAACTATGGCCACTTAAAATAAAATGAAAAGATTTTGCAAACAAGCTAAAACTGCAGAATAAATCTTTATTTTAACAATAGCAACTTGCCATGTTTTTGTGAGAGCTTCTGCATTGTGTTCAAACTTCTAGAGAATGGAGATCAAAAACAGCTTTGAAGCCCTAATGTGTGTGTGTGTGTGTGTGTGGCTTTTCCTTTATGTAATTATAAGATCCCAATGATCATTCACCAGGCCTGGACGCTGTGAATCAAAGTACAGAGATAACGGAAGGAGTGCTTCAAACAACCATCTCCCAGACAACCCTCTAACATAATTCAATATACACTTTTTATATTTTATGTCTTTGCTTATCTGGATAAGTAATATTGAAAATTATTGACTAATATCTGAATTCTAACTTAGCTCTTGCTGCTTTTCACGTTGCCTTGTGCACAAAAAAGGAAATGGCACTGGTTTAGTTTACTTGCTTAGTTTCGTTCAATTCCTGGATAGCTGTAGGGTCATTTTGACCCTATAGACACTAAACAATTGAGCCAAGATAGCCTGATGTTGCTGTTTGACATAACTTCAGACGACACCAAATACATAAACAGTATAAATCCCCCAAAACTACTGTATATCTGAACTATCTCTTTAACCAAATCAAACACATGTAGATTAATATGTTTCACTTCCATTCTCTGAGCCTCCCCTGAAACTGTTTGGAGCCCCCCTGCGGAGGCCCGCCTCCCACTTTGAAAACCTCTGGGTTAAACGATAAACAAATCTGGGACAATGGTGAAAATTCAGTTTTATGTTTTCCTACTCTTGCTTTCGGTCACCTTGACCTTCTACTATATATTCTCTCTTAATGTTACCACTCCCAGTCACATTCTCTACACACTCGTGGAGCCAAAGCTATAAATTGTTTTAAATCGTGCTGCGTGTGCCAGGGGAAAGTGTGAATGGGTGCATCTGCAAGTGCAGCAATAGCATGGCACACATGCTCTCAATTTATGCGAGTGTTTGCTGTATACACGCTTGTCATACACTTAAACATATCTTATATACATATGCACCGCCACACCCAAATATGCACCATACACGGAGGCAGTTCATGGCTGCCATAGTTGGGAGAGTTCAGGCTATCGTCCTTGCCAAAAAACGTCTCATTCTCCCTGTATTGCTTTCCTCTGAAACCTGAGAAGCAGCATTGACATTATCTATGTGCATAGGTGTTGGAAAAGAGTGATAGGGGGTTACTGAAAAACCAAAGCAGTAACACCTGTCCAATACAAGACTGTCGATGAATCTGTGTGCACCTGTTTGATCCAGTAGCTTCCCATGTGTACCAACTGTCAGAAATGCTGGGGAACTGCCTCCCTGTGAATCCTAGCCTTAACTTTTACTTCATGGTGGGGTTGATAAGCCACAACCTGTAGCTCACCCACCTTGGCCTCCAGAAAGGCCCCTGGTTTGTAGTTGTGTGGTCAGCGTCCGTTAAGATGCCGATTGGGAACACATGCCATTCCTAAGAACTCTGCAGGACTTGGGGATCTGGTGACAGCGGCTCTTGGCTTACAGATAGTCGATGCTAAAATCAGATGAGAGGAGGGGAGGGTGAAGCAGGAGAGGGGGAGTGTGGGAGGAATGGGAGGTATGAGAGAGAGAGAGAAGTATAATGTGGGATGGCCAATGAGTTCATGTTTATCCCTCCTTAGTTTACTAAATCCACCGTACTGTTAACTTTTCTATGTTATCTCCCTGGCATAGAAATAGTTAATAAATAGGCTACTGGCTTTCATCTTCACTTGATTTAACACTGTTTATACAGTCTGTGTACACACTGCAGGAAGTGAAATCCCATTAGGGCTCGCCTGATTGTTGACAGGTTGGTTACATTCACTGTACCTGACATGCATTCTTAATGGGAGCTTGTTATCACTGAAAATACCTTGTTCATATAGTTACAGCTCATTGTACAAG
>JBBPCS010001146.1:0-15613 GCA_037974645.1 Hollardia meadi | reverse complement strand
GTGTGTGTGTGTGTGTGTGTGTGTGTGTGTGTGTGTGTGTGTGTGTGTGTGTGTGTGTGTGTGTGTGTGTCACTTTGAATACTAATTGGAAAAAATGTATATTTCTGTTTTATGACATTCAGTCAGAAATCTCTTCATATTTTAAACATAAAATAATCCTGGCAGATATTTGGATTTCCAAACAAACAGTTTGTGTTCGTGTTGTGAGAAGTTTTCTCCGTTGGAATATTTTGCACGTGATTTTTCTCTATTGGTCGTTTATCATTTAAAACGCATTTAGTCTATTCGGACACAAATGAGATCTCCGTGATTAAAAATAAAAATGTCCTCTCGTCTCTGGAGCCTAACAGGTGTCACAGGGTCTTCAAACTTTACTTTTTCTGAATGTTGTTGTTGTTGTTGTTGGGCTGTTTTTGTCACAGGAAGCGTCTGGACTCGATTAATCGAACAGAACCGGTTAGACGTTAAATGGAACCACAAGCCCAAATGCAAACTCCCGTTTTCTGTCTCGATGACTGTGTTGGAGAAACTTTGAGCGTCCTGTCGGAGCTGTGAGCGCCTCACGGGTTTTATTACTCCAACTCTTACGCCACCTTTAGGCGGTTTAATGCATGACATCCAATAGAGGGATCATTTTACAGCACATAAACATAAACAAATGAAACTTAATGACAAAAGTGACCTGATTCGAGCTTTAATCTATTTAGGCGATGATCCACATTGAAATTATACCGCCATGCTATTTAATCATCCTCCAATTAAGTTTATTGATTATGATCAGTTAGCCCAATAAAGCATTTTAATAAAGAAATTACAGGTGGAGTCAGCTTTTTTAAAATTTTCCAGCAAATCATGATAACTGATCTTTGCACTCTCTACAACACCAGTTGACATGTATCAATAGTTTTGATTGGTGTGAGGTTGCTGCAGTGGGCAGGGCAGAGTGTTGAATGAAGCACTTTAGAGAAAGTGAGCCTGACAGTAAATTTCACTCATCACTAATACGAATGATATAGCAATTATAAGATTGGCAACAAAGCTAAATGTTTATGAACAATGTTTCGACAGGATGTTTCAAATAAAAAAGAAAAGGGAACTTTGAATTTTGGGGAAAAGAAACTATTTTAGTGACTGGCTCTTACACAGAAGTTAAATGGAAATTGAGGGTGCGAAGCAGGTTCACGGGTCTACACATGAACCAGTGGAGAAAGGACATAATGAAGGATGGAGCAGCAGGGAACACTGGTGGTAGGAAAGTGGTTTCAACAGTATGAAGACCTGCTGGAGGACCATGGAATCCAAGATGTTCCAATACAGTCCGGCCTGCAAGACCAGTTTTTCTGAGGAGTTGGGAAAGCCTTGTTTAGATAACTAGATACAGTCCTTGAAGCCTTCAGTGCAGCAGGATGCACAATTGTGTTCTTTAGAGGAAAGCAACTGAGGGCTAAAAGACTTGCCCAGAAAATGCTGCCGTTGGGGTCTCTGACAGTCGCTGGATAAACAGTGACCTGTTCCTGGAGCGAGGTTTACAGAGCAGCTCCTCCTGTTGCACAGCCACAGCAGCCATGTCTACGATGTGGACTTCTGCATCTGATGGCCCATCCCTCTCACTCCACTCGTGCTCTCCGACCTGCTGACAAAACACTTTGCAAATGGTTGAAACAGGTTTGGTATCAGAATCATCTCTTTATGTTGTGTCGTAGCTCCGGAGGGCACCTGCTGATACTCTAACTGTCAAATTTCAAAACAATTATATATTTTTAATTTATTTTTAACAAATAAATATTTAGGAGACCCATGCCAGTTTTATAACACTATCATCATATATCACAAAAGTGGCCCATTTTAGCTGACTTCACCCTAACCTCTCATGATATTTAATAAAATGTTTATATCTTCTCGTCTGTTAGTTGACGCTGCAACGTCACCGTGTCGTTGTACCTGTTGGTTTATTTCGCCTCTCCTCTCCTTTGATTTGATGTAATACAACCCGCCGGTTGGTGGCAGCAGAGAGCTCACTGGCTGCAACACAAACGAAGAAGAAAAGGGAACAGGAAGTGGCGACACGGACGGCTTGTTGACACAAACAGCTAGCCTCTTCTCTAAGTGTTATGATACCTGATTTTACTGGAAGTTCGGTTCATGATGAGTTCAGAGGAGAGACACGGAACTAAACGAGCAGCGTCTCCGAGTCAGGTGAGGCAACTCAGAACACCTGACCGCGATCCGCACATGAAAGCTATAGAGTAGTTCGGTAACGTTAGCTTAGCGTTAGCGTGTTGACCAACGTTAGCCTAGCGTTAGCCTGTTGAACAACGTTGGACTAGCGTTAGCCTGTTGGCTAACATTAGGTTTCGAGGTCTTTATTGAGAAAGCTGAACACGTTTCGTTTTCAGACAGTTTACTCGCCTTTTTACTTAAAACGTCATAATGACTCTGTGTTGAATGTGACGAAGATAAACGGGATGTGAGAAAACCTGTTGACTGAATGTTACACGTTATTTAATTTACCTCGAGCGTTATAATCACTTGTAAGTAAATGGCGTTAATACAGTTAAGCTGTGATGTGTTAAATAAATATTAGATAAATATTACCAATAGGTTTCACTATTCACGTTAACCGCCCCGATGCTGTTCCGTTAAATTATGACTTCAAATCGATGAATGTATTGGTGATAAATGATATTTTATGTTCAAACTGTGGTTTTGTTGAATGGCTCCTTTTGTCCTCCCTTCTGGTAACATCTGGTCAGACTCAGGATCTGCTCTTTTTGGGATTATTAGCATCGTGCAGCTGCTGGTCGCTTTCTGCTCACCTCACAGGTTTTAATCCTGTTGAATGAAGTTTTAGAACCGTGTTGGTGACTGTTGCTCGTCCTAATGGAGCAGATCACCCGGTCTGTCAGAGGGAACAGGGACAGCTGACCCTGCTGGTTAGAACCAGCCTGACGGCATGAGCCTGATGTTTCTGACTCAATGTCAGTGTGATGACTGGTTTTCCTTTGCAGGATGGGTCTACCCAATGGGCATCAGCTGATCTGGGGAGCAATGAAAGGAAGCAGAAGTTTTTACGTTTGATGGGTGCCGGCAAGGTGAGTTTTGTGAGTTGTAGATCACTACACCTTCAGCTGACTGTAGTGTGGGCCTGTAGTCCATGGCATGAAAAGATGAAGAAAACAAAGCCCTTTTATTCGTCATTCTCAAACTTTTAGAAGTCGTGACAATGTTTTCTGTTTTTCAGAAGGAACATACTGGACGCCTCGTCATCGGCGACCACAAGTCCACGTCCCACTTACGCAGTGGTGAGATTTCTATGTAGCTTTTGTAAAATGCCGCACTTGTTCAGTAAATGTCCAGACTGCTGTCCCTTTTTACCCATGCTGCCTCATCTTCACGCCCAGTGTTTTAACCTGGCTTCCCCACCACACACCGGCCGCACAGATCTATCCAGACGTGGATAGGCCTGTCTGGGCTGGGTGTTCCTGCTGTGACTGGTGTCTCCTCTGCAGGGCAGGAAGATCTACAGATCAACCAGCAGCTGGAGATGCAGTACCAGCAGGGCATGGATGGGAAGCTATCGGGCCGGAACCGGAGACACTGTGGCCTGGGTTTCAGTGAGGTGAGAGGACCAGATGATGAAAGAACTCAGAAATTGGTGGTTGGTGAATTATGGTGGTTCTGCTGACTGTTGATTCTTTGACTGACTGTTGTAGTGACGGGTCTCAATCCATCCACCTCGATGTTATAAATCATAATTCATTATCCTGACTGATGACCTGTGAGGCTGCGCTACAATACAAAGTTTAACACCATCAGAGATATCGTGATAAAATGTTTTTATTCATCTTTAGTTAGTGAAGTGTGGTTTTCCATATGATAACATGTGCCTCATTACTTTGTATGAGAAACAGCCAAATTTGAGCTGTATTGCATAAATAGAATTCCAACAAATAACGAGGCAAGGAAAGTGTATGTATGCAGCATGTTTCATATATAAAGACAGTAAAAGGTCAAAGGGTATAAACCAGTAACTGAGGAGATGAAAATAGTTCAGGTTTTAACCATTCGGTGGATAATGATGTGACGTTAAAGTTAAAAGCTGCTCCGTCGTAGCAGAACACGTGCAGACGAGCTGAGAGGTCGTTTTATGGATGGAGATAGATGCATCTATCCGTCTGTCTCGCCCACAGCTTCAGTTCGAGAGGCGACACACACTCTTTGTCTTTGATTAGTGAAAGTGTGTGTGTGCAGAGCAGGGTGTGGCTGGATGAAAGCACACACACACATTGTCAATGTTTCTTCTGCAAATAATTCTCAAACAAAAATGCAATCTTCTGCCAGCAGTTAATAATTGTGTCACGACATTTCTCTCTTAATTTCACATTCAGTCCAGAGGAAATGATAATAGTTGAATCTGAGCTGAATTAAAAACATCTTTTTGTTCTCCCTCCTACAGCCAGACTCGCCTCCCTCCCCACCAGTGGGCAGTCATACCGAAGCAACTGAGCCAACAAAGTCCCCCACACACCCCCAGGACAAAGGCTGCGACCCGAGCCCAGAGGAACAGACCTCAGACCAGACCGAGTCCAGCTCAAACAGTAGGAATGATGAGCGGAAACACGGCTACAAAATGGCCTTTGTGAAGTCGACGTAGGCGCGCAGGGAGGAGTTCTGTTTTGTAATTTGTACGTGTTGACGTTATTTCTTTAACTGGAGGCGGTCAGTTAGTGCTTTTACTGGAGATGACCTCATCATTAGGCGACATCCTGGTGTGCATGTTGTCAAAGAATTGATCCTGTAAGCTAAAGCATCAACTTTAGGTTTGATCATGTTACGATGCCAAGCGGTTCTTATTTAGTGTGAACGGTGCGACACGAAACAGGTTTGTTTGTAATCCAGCATGATCGCTTTAAACGTACATTTTGTGACCTTGTTTGAAAATAAAAAATAAAATGACGCCTCAGTTGGGACGTTTGCTTTGTTCTTGATTATTGATAAGACAGCGGATTAAGCCGGGATTTCCCAGTTATCCTGGCTGAAATTAGCTGCGCCTCGTTAGTTGCCATGGAGATTTATTCTGTGCTAGCTTGCTCCAGACTAACAGCCAGGCTTAATTAATCCTGGAGTCTGATCTGTTATTTCATGTCCTGATAGATTCTACTTTATTTTATTAGCCTGCATTAAAACCAGCTGCCGTTCAGTTAACGCGGTTATTATTTCAACATGGCGACTTAATATTTTTAAATGAGTCATCTGAAGACTGCTGTTCATATAGTTGTCAGAGCTTTGATGAATACATTACTGCAGTGGTTGAGATGATTAGAAATGATTGATAAAGTTGTTTCAATAAGGATCAATATATAAACTCTTATATTCACGTGTGCTTTCCTTTTTTTTTTTTAAAGACGTATCAGATGATGAAGACTCAAACTGAGACGAGCGTTCAGACAGAAACGGTGTTTCAGGACAGATGGGAGAGAAGAAGAGAACAATAATTAATACTTTGTGTTACAGTCAGTGTGTTAAAATGACACACAGGTTTGTTTGTGGATTTAAAAGTCTAATTTCATCACTGTCTTTCTTTTTATCTCCATGTCTCAGTCTGATATTTGATCTTCCTCTTGCCAACTCTGTTTGTTTATTAAGTGTCTGCTGTACAGACGTCTGACGGTGTGTGAACTCAGTAATTGGCACAGGGCAGGTTGTGCATATTTATAAAGGCTATACACCGATCAGCCACAACATTAAAGCCACTGACAGTTGAAATTAATAACATATTCTGCTGGGAAACCCTGGATCCTGACATTCATGTGGATCCCACTTGACACAAACCATCCGCCCAAACACCCTTCAGATCGGGCACACCCTCCATGGTACCGGCACACCCCGATGACATTGGTCCCCCAGCAGGACAATGTGTGCAGCCCGAGGAACGTGACAAAGAGCTTGAGTCCACTTGGCCTCAAAATGCCCCAGATCCAAATCTGATTGAGCTACATGGGACAGTGCTGTTGGCATGACGGGGTTTACTCTGTCTGAAACAATGTTTGGGTGGGTTTTATGGGTCAAAGAACATCCACATGAATACTAGGACCCATGATCAATGTCATTCACTTCATCTGTCAGTGGTTCTAATGTTGTGGCTGATCGGTGTAAAATCAGCTCAGAGGAAATGTATTTTAAACAAATCAATAACTATTTTCACAGAAACCGTTGCTCTTTAAATACACGAGTATCTGGCTTCAATATTGTTTATGGGTTATTGATCTCAGTTTAGGCGCTGGACTGGGATGTTGGAATGGATAGAAAGTGTATTCTTTAATACGCATCATAAACATCTTGATAACACACACGAGCACATTGTTTATTGAACTGTGTGGTTTATTCAGTGTCCAATAACTGCAAACTCCAAGGCAACATGTGTTGGCAAAAAACTAAAATCATTCAACTAATTAAATTACAAAAAAACCCAACTAGTTACTTTATGTTCTGTTTTATAAAGCCCATGACAGAAATGTTCATATACATACATAACATTTTACATAACATGTATATAACTGTGAGAAACGGGTGTATTATATAAAAGACATAAAACAGCAAATAAAAAATTGTTCAATCTAATATTTATTTTCTTTTTCAGGTGTTTGAGTTATGAATATGAATATATTCTGGTCGATTGGTGAGAATGTTGAGGACGGTAGAAGCTGAACAGTCGTGTCGAGTTAAACAGTGTAATAAATAAATGATTCGTTCTGTAATGTGAGCATGTTGGTGGATTTCACTTCACTCTTCTTTTATTTACCCACAAAAATACAGACCAAACGGGTAACGGCAGATTTTTTAAAAAGCTATTCACTGGTGTTATAAATTATTGTTACTTAATTATTGCTGTGTGAGTGCAGGAACTAGGAATCAAAACTTGAAGAAACGTGTGTCTCGTTGTCATTAAAGGACCTGGTACAAGTGAAACTGCTGACGAGAACCTTCCTCTTCTGCTCGATGTGTTGGTCGCTTCTGTCCGTCAGTGCTCTGCAGCAGCTTTGGCTGAGGAGAAGAAAACACAGTGGAGACGTCAGTATTTCCTCTGGCAGGAGATCAGAAGTACAAACACGTCTTTCATTTTAAAAATGGAGCATATGCACACGAAGCACATTTAATTGCATAAGAATGTTTGATTTTAACAGGTTTCCATTGGAACAAAAGATACAGCAGTGCTGCTCCGCAGGTAAAAAAGAATTGATAAAATAAACATCAGGATGCGATTGACACTTTTATTGAACAGTTTACAATAAACAAAACTTCACAGTTTGGTAAATCTGATACAGAAAGGAGACCTGACTCGAATATTATTTGCACTGAAATGAGAGAAAACAAACAGAAAGAAAGTCATTTGCTAGAGTTGCAAATGTTCGACCCACGTGGCAGTAAAATAATCCTGGGACATACTGGAGCTGCATGTCGGAACGTCAGCTGCACAGAACGGCGCCACATCTCACCAAAACATTTCTGCCTGAGCAAAACTGAAGCTTTTGGCTGCAAATCACCCAAAACAAAGAGTCCAGGACTGCACACAGATCTGAGACAAGTGAGGCAATTCAGAAACCCAACCAGAAATGTTTCAGTCAAACATAAAACAGAAGGTCATTTTTGTTGTTGTTCTCATAGATGTATCCATTTTTCCTCTTGAAGAGATCTGGTGGTTCACTTTGAGTCTGTGCACATTCCTGACCAAAACCACCAAACACAAGGAATCACACAATCCACGCCACCACAAAGGGAATGTCATCATACCTGGATCACACTCCGCGCCTCTCCAGCCACTCAGTCCCTGCACACCAGGGACAACCACAGATCACGTGCTGCCGGTCTGAGACGAGTCCTGCTACATTTACCTCTCAACCCAGTTTGACATTTGGAAAAGAAACGGTTCTGACTGCACGCTGATTATACAACAACCGCATGTTACTTAAATGGCAGCCACTAGAAAAAGAACCTTTGTTTGTCTCTAGATTCAGCGTGTTTGTGGGAACAGATTCGAGGTTTCCAGGACAGTTCGACATAATAAGGTCATTTTTGTTGAACCTCGTGATCTTGTGATGGTTTAGTTGAAGGGTTACGGGATGAATTATGTTAATGAAGGTGTGGGAACACTAACCTGCCACCAGTTTGCTCTTGCGTGAGGCTTCAGAGGCCAGTACGTGGGACACGTTCATGATCCTCTCCTGCTGCTGGACAGCCGAGTCCAGCTCACTGAAGTCCAGCGGTGCGGACGGCTGGATGTTCTGAACACTGTTGAAAGGCAGCAGATACTATTGACGATGTGAACTGTATGTATATCAGTGCTTTGTCTGGATTAGGATCTGGATTAGAGCAGGCTCGGAACATATTCCTTTTGCGTACTAACGCAGTGGTCCAGAGTGACCCACAGCTCCTGTGTTACCTGGACTTGGCCAGCAGGTTCTTGATGCGCTGGGCCCGGCGGGAACGTTCCTGCAGCTCCTCTGGACTCGGAGGCTCCTCAGAGTCCGACTCTATGTAGCGCTCTGGGATGGGAACTTTCTGCGGTTTGGCCAGCTGCATGTTGGAAACACGACAGTCTCATCGTCCGTTCATTTAAGGACATTTTGTATCGGATGCTACAGAAAACTGGTTTCTTGTTTGTATTAAATCAGTTTCTTGGTCATTTGTAGCACCTTTGTCATGATGACAGTAAAGAAGTCATCCTCAGGAGGCTTTGAACTCAGGCCAAAGGTTCTGTAGAAACCAGTTTCCTGTTCTGAGTTACACTAACAGAGAACCTGAGGGCTGAACTTTCCCTTCAGTCTGAATATTCTCTGACTTGCTCTCCATCTCATGAGGGAAACCGATCAAGCTTCTGAACTTGGCTCAATATTCTGAGCTGACTGGTTCATTTTCTTTCCATCCTTAGTGAAGTATCTGTCTGAGTGTGTGTCTACCTCTCGGCTAATATCCAGGTCATAGTCCAGAGGCTCCACATCCACCTCCCGTATGCTGGTGACCGTCAGCCACTCATCTGATTGGTTCCTCCCTCTCTCTGTCACTCGATTCCAGCCTCCCTCGCTCTGCCCCTCTGCTCCGAGGCGCTCCTCCTGCCAATCAAACACCTGCACAGAGCAGGAGTCCAATCACACAGCTGGTCTGAAACAGAGATTAGCTGATATCTTTTTTAGACGTCTTTAAACAAACGCAAAAAAGGTTTTGTCGGGATAATTTTTCTTGCTTCATTTTTGGTGAAAAATTGAACTTGAACTTGAACTTGAAGTAGCGAAACCCTTTTTCAACCGATCAGAATCAGAAAATCGATCACCAGATTGTTTTTTCTTTCGTACCTCTCAGGGTTTCTGTACATCAGCGTGTCCAGGCACGTGTTTAAAATGTTTTGGATGTTTTACAGGTTTTTTAAGTACTGATATTAATGCCACAAATGAACCATTTTTGGGGGGATATCTGCAGGATTACTTCATAGTAGCAAGTGTCAACATTGGAGCTACATATAAAGAACTGAAGGCGTTTCGCTTTCACATTACAGGTGTTCTTCGATCAGAAATTATCCGTCGATTAATCAGTTATTCAACTGAAGGAGTCGAAATGTGCAGGAGACACCTGGACTGACGGGCCTGGTGGACTGAATAGGAAAAGTCTGGATGTCACAGATGATGCAGGACAGGACAGAAAAATATATAAAATAATATATATCTCCTTCAGTCGGGACACGTTGATTTCTTCTATAACAGTATCTGTGTACAGACGAGGCGCTAGCACATAGACTCCAATGTCTCTGCGAGAGAGACGCCTGCATCTTAATTATTATTTATATTGTTTTCTTTATTTTGACACTTTAAATGTAGGTTGACCCCTCTTCTGTGTGTGGGGGGTTTCTGGGAGGGAATGGAGGGTTTGAGTTGGTTGTAACATGATGTATTATATATTTGTGTTACTGATGTTGATATTGTATAATAAAACCACTAGTTTACATGATTTATACCAAGATGTTTGAATAATTACTGCTATATATTGGTGCATAAATGCTACACAATGCCAGAGAGATGAAATATGTCGCTGCAGTACGTCGTGCTGCAGGTAGAGGGAGACAAACACTAAACTGACAGGGAGCCGATAAGAACTCGACATTTCTGTGAAGCTGAAAATTTGAAATGATGATGTTTAGTATCATTATTACAGAGCAGACAGACAGATGATTAGTCCGTGTGTGTGTGTGTGTGTGTGGTGAAAGGTACTTGTGAGTAATCATCCAACAAAGCCATGCAAGCATCCTTCCCCCTCCGACTCCAGTCGCCTGCAGCAGCAGCGTCTGATCTCCGAGGAACTCTTTGGAGCCTCGTTGTGTTCAGGTGAATCAGTCGCACACAAAAGGAGAGAGAGAGAGAGAGAAAACCATGCGGACACAGATTCATGGAACCTCACCGGATTAGGAAGAACACAGCCAAGAGGAGCTTCAGAAGCAAGAAACTCTTTATTGTCGAGTTCAAATCTCTACATGATAGAAAAGAAAAGGGAGAAAAGTTGTGCGTCGCCTCTCAGTTACACAGATTGAGGTGGGATTAGCAGTTCACTTCTCTAAGTTTTCTACTAGATTTCCACTTTAGCAACCTCCTCTAACTATTTTTTCTCTGATCTGATATTTTATATGTAGCTGTGGAAGCAAACTTTAAAACCTTTAATATTGATACCGGTCAGGAAAACGAGGAGCGCACAGCAGCTCCATGAAGAACCAAACGTGTACGACAACCACAGGGATTTTTAAAGGAATCTTCTACATGTAGATTTGATTTTTCTGTTCATTGTTTCAATAAACTGTCAATATAATCGGTGTCATATTCCCGTGAAGTGAATATCTCTGGCCTTTGAACTCTTTAATCTATTAAACTCAAGACCTCAGCTTAATATGTGGGATTTTGTTGCATTGATTGATTAAAAGATCAAAGATTAAAGATCACCCACTGTAATCCCAAGACAAAGTCGTCCACTCCGTCTTCACACTTTTTTTTTTTTTTGTTTTATTGCATTTCAGCCCAGTAGCTCGAACCCGTCCTGTATGTTTCTGATGCATAAACCAGCACAGCAGAGGCCACTTAAAGCACAAAGTCTCTTCCCAACATCCGCTGGGGCAACGTCACCATCAACCGCTGTCAAACCATCCAAACAATCTTATATTGTGAACAACAGGCTGCATTGATGAGGACGTTCATTCAAATATAAAATGGTGTAAACGTGTTTTAGCTGGTGGAGAAAATAAAATGGCGTTTTTTTTGTTCTATGAACTAACGAGGTGAAAAGCAGATTACAGACTGTATATTGCTCAGAGGGAAATTTGATTTGAAGGATTTATGGGAAATGTAGTCTGATTACAGGCAGCTCTCATGAGTGTGTTAGACTGGAATCATAACATCAAACGGCTTCAGGTTATCTTCATGGAAGACTTTGACATTTTATATCAACGCGTGTTAGCACTGTTAGCAGGAGGACGCTACATTTACTTTGTTTTAAATGTCAAAGACTTCCTTTAAGGGTTAAAATCAGCATCTCCCACACTGGATCCCAACGTTAAAGAGCAACCGTAAAGCTAACTCGTTTTCTGAGGTGGCTCGAAAAACAAACATGAGTCATTAAAATGTTGATTGTGGAAGTAAATTTGGGACAAAGGCAAAAAAAAAGGAAGATGGTCAGCAAAACAAGGCACTTGGATCTGATTTGAAGAAGAGATGTGTGATCATGATTTTTGCCATTAGCATTGCCTCTTTCTTCATTTCATCAACCTGAATACTTTCATTCCCTCTAAATGCTCTATATACCAAATCTCTACAAAATATAACTGTACAACTGTATACTGAAAATATCCCTCAGTAAATAAATAAAAGTGTACAAGTACACGGTATGTAGATGTACAGAAATGGGCTCTTTTCTCTACTTCCTGGTGCTAAAAACAGAGAACGGAAGGCAGAGTGATGCCTTCCTTTCCCTTCTTTTCTCAATGACTTACATTCAGAATTGTGTCAGTGAGGTCCCACCAGGGGGCAGTGGTAACAGGGGCTTACAGAGACCCCTGAACCTTTAAAAGAAAAACCAGGGAGCGACACGGTCCCAGTCCAAAACTAGCCAAGCATTCCCCACAATCCCCTGTGCTCACTTTGTCTCCCAGTGCTCTTAAAGCATTAACCAAGCTAGCTAGCCAGCCACAGTCAGTCCTGCCCTTTAGCCTGTTAGTGCTTACGGCTAACGTCAACAACCACTGCTAGGCAGAGAGAGAGCGAGTGCTAGCGTGTTAGCATCCCTGCTAGGTTATTATGTAGCTGGGGGCTGGAGAGTTGCATAGCAGCAGTTGTGGTGAAGGTGGTGCTCCCTGTGCCTGCTGCTGCTACGCAGGGGCGGGGGGTAACGTACGGAGGCCAGAGGGTCGGAGGAGGAGGAGCGCTGGGTGGTGAAGGTGGAGGTGGAGAGGCCCGTGCAGGAGCGTTCGCCCTGGCTGAGGTTCCTCTTGCGCTCGCGAACCAGCGCCTTCTGGTGGCGCTTCATCCGCTCCAGCTGCTCCTCCGCAGTCATCCGCCCTCGAGACGGACCGCTCGGCTGCTGCAGGGCTTCTGTCGGCGAGGACAGACGCTCCAAGGCACTCTTAGGTCTCTCCTGCTGAGGCCAGGAAGGAAACACGGAGAATTGGAGAAAGGACGGGATGGATATGAGAGAGAAGAAGAAGTCATTAGATTAGATTTTCTCTGTCCAGAAAGGAATGTCTCTTTAATCCTTCAGTTTATTAAAATAATTAAAAGTTGTCACCCTCAACTTTCCATTAAACGTGTGAATCACCAACAACCCCAGAACCACACCCACTCTGATACCCTGATGTTCTCCAACCCCCCGTCCCTCAGGTGTGGACTCACCCTGGGTGCAGAGCTTCCCGGGCCTCTCCTCAGGGTGACGTAGGACGAGACGGACGGGTTCTGTCCAGATGAGGAGCCTGACACACACACAGAACCAGTGACGGTCACAGAGTGCAAAAATAATCATAAAGCGTAAAAATATATTAAACAAATACTTCAGGTGAAACTGGAAAACCTGCTCATCATTCTGTACGAGGACTGTTCTAATAACGTTCCAGATGGTGACCCATCTCTCTGAAACATGAGAATACTAAATAAAATATTAAATAAATTCTATTACTGAGGGACTCACTCAATTCACGATGTATCCAGTCCGAAGAGTTTGGATTTCGAACTCTTTTTAAATCAGACGTCTCTGAACTGAACCCAGTTTGTTTCCAGTAACAAATAATAAAGTAAAGAAAAAGCCACCTGTTGCTCTCCTGAACATTTAGGATCATAGTTCATTTGCATTCTATGCTGTAAAAATGGACCGATGGAGTGGTTTTCTGTCGTTTCTGTTAAAGGTGTTTCACATGTGACGTTCAGGTACCTCTGCTCTGGAGATACTGGTAGTCCACGTCAGGCCCGGCGCTGGTTCCTGGCAGCTCGGGTTCACTCAGGTATGAGCGCAGGTCGGTCTGAAACCAGGAGGGGTTACACAGACAGAAGAAGACGGGCGCTAAAACAACAACTTCAAGAATCAAATGTGTCCAACTGGATTCAGACATTAACGTCACGAGAACGCCAACATACCTTACAGTCTCCATTGACGACGTACTGCCCGCTCTCCCTATCCCTCTTCCTCTCATCTGATTGGCGCTTCAGGCCGCGTACCGACGTGTGGCGGATGACTGAGGCCTCTTTGGGGAGGGGCGGCACCACAGGGGGGGTCTCCTCGTAGTCGTAGAGGCGGGGCAGTGGTGGTCTGGGCGGGGCGGCGTCCTCTGCCTGGACAGGAACCAGCCAGAGAGGGATTTAGTACTTTAACAGAACCAGAAGTTCTGCCGTGTTGATGAAGAACTCACGCTGCGGCATTTCTCGGCAGGAGAGAGACACTCACCCATTTTGGCACGGTGCTGTGAGGCAGAGTGAGGGAGAGGATGCTGGGGATGGAGCTGCGAGGGGGAGGCTGGACCTCTGTGCTGTGAGAAGGCACTGCCGGGTCTGACAACGAAGGCACGAGTTTCCTCTCTGGTGGCGGGGGGGGGGAGTCAACACAGAGAGTCAAGCTTTAAAAACACTGTACATGCATGAACTCACACGGTCTCTTTAGACACCGGTGGATCTTACAACCACTTCCTGACACTGACGACTCAGTGACCTGGACTCCTGAAGGTCCTGAACGTCTCGCTCTAACACGGCCCTGAAGTCTAGCTGCACTCGGCACGTGGCCTCCTGTGTCACCGCTGTTAAAGGAATGAGCTTTTCTGCCTGTATGCTCTGACTTCCTGTAATAAGGCTCGTTTGTCTCCTGTTGCAATTACAATAGAATTCTGCTTTAACCATCGATGTTTTGTGTGTTCATTTTAGAACAGCACAAACTTCAATGTCTCTAATGTAAAAATGGCAGCTGTGTAGCTCATTCTGTAGCACGTGTTCTTTAGAAGCACAGAGAATATATGTACTACAATAACTGATAGTACCACAGTATGAGTGTATCTCACACACAGTGTTCTATACATTCAGTCAGTGTGGAACTGAAGACTCGGAGTGTGAAGAGATGGAAGTTTCTCTGGAAGTTTCGCTGTGTTTACCCACCTGGGTTCTGGACAGAGTCGATGGTGATGCTGTAGTTGGCTTTGCTGGAACTCAGTCCCGCCATCACGTCCTCGATCCTCCACAGCTCACGTTTCATCTCACTCCTCTCCTGCTGCAGTTTGACACGTTATTGATAGATTTCACTCCCGTTTAATTCCACAGATTTGATCGTTCATTTGAAATGAAACGTGTCGTCCGATCAATGAACTGAGGGAATTGTTAGATTTCAAATTACCTGAAAAACTTGAAAACAAAATCAATAGAGACTGATAAAAACACAGATTCTGTATATGAAACTCAGAAGCTTTTTTACAGAAGCTGCAGTACCACGTCTCACCTGCGGGGTGGCGCTGTGGTTCATGTGGGCCTGCAGCAGCGCCCTCAACTGCTCCACAGATTTCTCCAGCCGGCCGTACTCTTCCCAGGCCAGCGCCATTTCCTGCATCACACACACACACACACAAAATCTTACATATACAACGCATATCCTGATACACACCTTCATATATACACACACTCACTGTAGCTGCCTGTAGACACATAGCTATAAATACAAAAATCTTTGGACAATAACTCAGTATCCAATTCAAAGTGTCAGTGGTGATCATGCTGCAGGAGATTTGACATGTTGTGATTTATACATTTGCTATAATATCTGAACATACTGTGGAGAGGCGGGATATTTGGGCCCTGATGGAGACCAGATCCTCCTGCAGCAGCCTCTGCTGATAGGCGATCTTTTGGGCGTGGGTCGGATGCTCCTGGTACTGCTCCATCTTCTGGTGGGACAGATCCAGCACACTCTCCAGCTTGTCCTGAGGAGGAGGGACGAGTCAAGCAGCCGGGGGGTCAATCAAAGCAAGAACGCTGCTGTGAAACTGTTCAGCAGACACACACCAGCAGAGGACAGCATGCTTCTACAGTCCCTAAAATACTGAGCTGTATGTGATTGGCGT